>JTDE01000661.1:175641-206158 GCA_014338405.1 Paragonimus skrjabini miyazakii
TAGACCGCAAGGAAGCGGGTGGGTGGCATTGTACCAGAACTGGTACGTTTTCCGGAAGAAGATGCCAACCTCCTTCCAACCCCCAACCTAGAGGACCAGGAGACTGGTTTGTCAGACCTCTACCTATTGGCCTGCCTGGCATGAGTGACTCTATCGGTGTGTTGGCCACACCGTCCAGTTTAGCCCGATAGGTCATAGAGATGCGCAAGCCGTCACACCGCGCCAAGGTCCTGTCTCGTCGAATAAATAAATACAAATCGACAGCAATCGCCGTTGTTATAAAATAACAAAAACGCAATAGTTAATTAACGCACCAATATGACGCCTCGTGGTCTCCACCTGCGCCGGCCGATTCACATGACTGAGGCTGCCCAAACTGAAACGGTCCGCTCGGTAGCACGGCTCGGTAAAACCATCAATGGTTAACGTCAGGCGACTGGCATGAAATGCGTCACCTACACGCGTGTTCAGTTCATAATAGAACACCGTGCACCAGTACTTCAGGTCGGAGAAAGTAACCATATTCAACAACGGATTGTTTAGCGCATTCAGCTCCAGGTCCGCGGACAAAGTCTGCTTGTCGGAACTCCGGTCAGAGGAGCTAGGATCTGTAAGATAAAACGAACTGTTAGTGGGCACCAAAGGAACGACTGCAGTTCATCGCGGCTAGAAAGTTCATGGGGGTAATGATAAATATAAACACTGAACACAATACGTAGCAGCTTTATAGGATGAATTAAACAACGCATCACTAGTTGGAAGACAAAGTTGAGCGCAGGGTCGAACACTCAACACTCGTTTAGAAACCCTTTACAGTAACGGCATTAGCTGTCCAGTAACAGTAGGTCATACACGAGCTGTGCAAAAGTGCGAGTTTATTCATGATGCTATAAAAACGGGTCCCAACAGTATTAAGCAATTAGAGGAGTTCTAAAAATTCTGAGTCCGATTACGGTTTGGGTAACTGAAAGTCCAATTTTCATCCATGCATGCTTCGAATGTGTGCACTTACCTGAGGTATCGGAAGCACGTCTACTCAACTCGCGAGAACGTGAACTGTCCCGAAGATCCGCACCTCTGGAGCGTCTTCTAGCTGTGGATCGTTCAGTGAGTGAGAATGGGGCATTCATGGTCCGTTCGGCGGACACTTTGACCAAAGCGGCTGCAACAATAGCAGCCTGTGCTGGGGAACCAGTCTGGCAGCAGTTCGTGGATGATTTTGGGTCTCGAGGTTGGGAATTGAGTGTACTCTCGGCCAGGCGTCTGCTATGGCCGTTTGTGTATATGTCTCCAGTTCGATCTGAGTGGATAACGGGAACGTAAAGAAAGGGAGGTTCATATAAGTCACTATACGTACGCATCGCCAACGCACATTCAGGTCACCACATGTTGCGATGTTTTGGATTGAGATTAGCACACATGCACAACTTAAAATGTAAACAAACAGTACAGGGGTCAAGCCAAGGTTGAATCTTAGATAAGAACGACGGAACTTGAAGTACTACTGGGCAACAAGCAGGAAATTTACCTGTTCAACACTACCATAGCCTTACAACATTGTTCAATAACCACAGAAACACACAATCAATCAGCGGTAGGAGAGTACAGATGTACGGTCAAAAAAGCCTTACCATCTGTCGTGTTACCAAACGCATTTAGGCCGCGTACCGCAACAGCACAAACCGTACAAACAGTACAAACCGTTCAGGGTTGTTAACAAACAGTTATAAACGCAATTCGGTGAGGTGGTCAAGTGTTTAACTGGTATCATCTGTGGTTTTAATTGCAATGACCTGTTTCGCAGCGGGCTTTATCAAAAAGATGGTAGGACACTCTTAATGAAAGGATAGCTCTAATATCTAGTTTGACCGATTATGATATAAAAAATAGCATGTATAGTATTGAAATAAAATCTCATCTCCAACTCCAGTTTGTCTTCATTACATCCAAATCTATATGTAAGTCACACATGAAACAAACTCTGTTTAACTGGACGTAACGGAAAAGGTGTTAAATTCAAGGCTGACAAGATATTCGGGTAAAAACTACCTGAACAGTGTCACATGAATTGTTGATTATCAGTCCTTCGGATGCACTGCAGACAAAAGAACACGCATATGACTCATGTCCGAAAGTCCTATAAATATGACTGTCACATACCGCCTATACAGTGACGACACTCGCGATGTTTGTTTTCATGCATAGTAAGTTAAGCAAGTACGTATGCAGACTGTCCCATTTGAATCAGTCCGTACAACTTCGATCTGAAGTGATAGCGGATATTGCGATGAACGGATGATAATAATTGGTTACGTTGGAAATTACCCCAATTGAGGGACCAACTGTAATTCATAGTTACTTCAACGTTTTTCTACTCTGGGCCTTATGGTCGATTCAAGCGATGGCATGTTAAACACGACAGTCCTCAAGCAACTAGAATTTAACCATTTTACATGGTTAGTGTAAGAAGGTATTCGGCCCGTACAACAAAGTATACATATCGAATAACAAATAACCCACACAGTTATTCAGATAAGCTGAACACATTCCAGACAATAAATGGGTTCCAGCTCAGGACTTTCCGATTGTCAGCCGGTCTCACTATTGAAAAACTGTATGAAACATTGACTAATCTTCGATGCTGCCTAAGCAACAAACTCGGTTACTTACTCAGAACTGATCAAACATGGCGGGCAAGTCGCTTTTAAACTGGCATATCAAGCCGGTCAAAACAACGGAATGTTCCAAAGACTGCTTTTAAACTATTTGTTTTCACCTCCTCCTATCAACCTTTTGTGCTGCGTCACGAAGGAGCAACAGAGTCGCATAGCATGCTTTATGGATAAACTTGTAACATAATAACATACAGCCTACACGTTTCACACAGAAACAAACGGAAGCCAGTATAAGGCATGATGATGATAACTTATTTTAAACCCAACTACTCTTAACGGGTTGAACGTCTTACAAATGCACACCCCAAGGGGGTGTGCATTGCGTTCCTCCTCCAGCCATATGTACACTAGAGATAACCACTCGTGAACTGATGGAAAAAACCCTTCTAATGACTACCAAACCTCATACCCTCATGGCAATTTCCCGTGTCAAATCAAACATTCTAACAATAAAAAAAGCCCAACTATTTTCGTTGTCAATGTGGTCACCTGTGAACTTTGTCTAATGGACGCGCAACCGAGCTGAAGAAGGGTGAATCTATACCCCAAGATTAAATACAATACAATACTTCCACTTGTAATCTCTTAATTAGTAAAATGGACCATGAGATCTAACAATGAAGAATTCATAAGGTCGTCGTCACACAGATAACGCCAGCACAAAGGTATCACAAAAACTCACATCAGTAAAAGGCTCTTAAACGTCTGATCCATTTACGAGGGTGTTTAACACATGTGCGATGCTAACATATAAATTCCAACATTCCCCATCCTTCTGATGCGCTGACAGGAATAATACGAGCAATTGAACGAAAAAATCACACTTCATTTACATCTCGGTATTATGTTTTGGCTTGGCAAACTGTATAGTTTCCATAACTGAGATACGCTTTTCAATATCATAGATCATAGGCACATGTCAGTTGAAAAGCCAACACAAGCAGTACATGGACGGATTGATAATCTAGTATCGACTGAACAGCCACCTTGACTCCACACGAAAGCAATCAGCAAAAGTAGACTATTAACAAGTCTACCGGGCTATAAGGTATGATAGTTCGTCTCAAAGCGTTCTTCATTTTCGCTATGTAGCCGTAAATGCAATACCACTGTATACTTGTCAAACCAAGAGACTTAAATAAGTATCGACCGCAGGGCTACAGGCTGGTGATCTAACAGAAATTCCACGAAGAAGCAATCACACACATGTTTCCGATATAGACAGATATACCGACGAACAGAATTGCCGGAAGATTCAGATTCTACATGCACACGATGTAACAAACGATAATGAACTTTGTAAAATACGTTAACACGAATCTACATTTTGCGAAGCCCCCAGAAAAGGGGATTCAATCAAACCTACACCATTACTGACTATATGTCCTCTTTCCAAAGCGCGGCTCTTTATTTCGAAGGCCACACCAGTACCACACCGATACCGCACATTTCAAGCCGAATTGGTTTCATCACTAAAAATCACATATTCGTAATGACATGTCCACGAGTCTCAACCAACCTTCAACGACTCCAAATACCAACGCGTTTCAGCAAGGCCGACATTGGCACCCCACGAAAACCAATCTCATCAAGTCTGTTGCACGGCCTATGTGCAGACGGTTACAAATTTCCACAGCACTTGATGCGTCCAGACACCCTTCAAGTTAACCCTTAATTATGACGGTCCATATGTGGAGATGGACGCCTTGAAAACTATTTGCACCAAGCAATGTCATACGGTGACGATCAGAGGCTCAAAAAAGCTTGCTTACAAGTAATAGCATTGTTAGCATAAACACACCAACCAAAAACTACACCTCAACTATCTCTTACTGTGCCTAACTCAGACCTAGACGACTGACAAAACGACCCCACATTGTCGTATACTCAACTTTGTACAGACAACTCTATGTAGAACGAGAGGCTCCTTGTTTATGACTTATCCAGACTAAGACGTCTCAATGAAAACTTCGCATTTCTTGATATCAACTAAAGAAATTCCAAAGGGAATCTCTGGCTTTCAACAGCAAACGGGGTCGCACGACTACTGTGCACACAAGCGGACTGTCAGACACAGAGATTGGTTGGCTCTTATGGAGTGAGAGAACACGAACCGGCCGGCTGCAGGTAACAAACGGAGTTAGCTCGCCTGTATACAGTTGCCAAACTGACTGCGAGCCAGGCAAACGCGTATACGGCAAACACTCAGCACATGGATGTGATTGTGCTACGTAGAACGTACACGGACAACACTCGAGGCAAAGTGGTCGTATGACTGTAGGTTCGGATTGCCACAGGCTTCGGTCGTCGTCGTCATTAGCCTCCGAACGGCCAGATAAGTGGGGCAAACGCTGCCTCGGATACTAGAGCAGTATACCTCTGAGTAAATTTGACGGCTGCCGTGACACATGAAGGCAGGGCTGAAACACTCAGGCTAATCAATCAATCGAGGTCGCCAATCTTAGACAAATGGTGTCCGGCGTAGATGACAGACCATCCCAAGTTCAATCTGGCTTTCGGTAATCTAAACGTGACGCAGACAAGACAAATTGTCTCATGTGAATGGTGCAAGGATCTGCTGGTTACTGTGATAACAGACCAGCACAAGTGAGGACAGATTGGCCGCAGTTAACTGCATCCCGACACTGTAGTCAGTCGAGGTAAGGGTGGACATTGAGGATGGTTGACTGAATACGAAAATGTGTCAACCGGTAGTTTATAATGAAGTGGTCAAACAATTCACAGTAGAACCGACAATTGGATGCACACCATATACTCGCCTCGTTTTGTCTATATTCTCTGACGGTTATCAGCTGAAGGATCGAACCGAACAGTCAGTTTCTGATGCTTCGCATTGTTCTCCTTGTTCTACGAAGGATGGTTTTGTAAACCGCGTCGCATGCCTCATACATGTACAGGTTGTCGCTGGCCTAACTGGCTTTAAACTCCGTCTAAAGAACGCATCATTCTGTCATCTTTCACTTGTGTAAACCTATAAGCCGGAGCCCAGTTGATGTCCAATCCAACATGTCACGCATACACTCATTCAACCTGGATGAAGAAATTCGCTGCTCGCCATGTGATGATAGTTAGATGAATCGAAAAGTCAACAACACAGCGATGTTTGGATTTTTTTTTAAATTTTTGACATCTCGTTTGCCATGGCTAACTTTTGTCATGACAACTTTTCAATCGAATGGTTACGCGAGTAGGACATGCTAATAGTGACTGTGGTTGGCTGTTTATCAGCTAATCATCAAGTGCAAACGCTATCCCCTATCAGATATGACCCCCTATCGCTTCCATTGGCTTTATTGCTTATCGCGCTGTGTGTGATTAATCCTGTCTAAATGAACAAGAGGTTGGCACCATCACTGCGATTGATACAGGCAGTGTGTGTTGAATGCGAGGGATTTTGCATAGATCCGTTCGGTGTAAGACGTGAAAGTTTGTTATAGGAACCGAATGACTGTCTCAATATGTTATTACTTCCGAACACACAGTCTGACATTAGAGAGATCGTTAAACGCAGAACGTCCGCCATCTACCATAAATGTCGGAACTGAACGGCGCATAAATTTGGCAAATTGGTTGGGTGAACAGTTACCACCGAATTACGTTCGCGAACAATGCGAAGTTTCAGGTTTATCGACCCCAACAAAGTGGTTCGCAATGTCTGACAGAGCCCTTACGACTAGTGAGTTGTACCTAGTTCAACGGGGATTGAATTTCAACGTGTGCAGAACAATAATACGGATATAATTTCAAATGCAACAGAAAAGACAACAGCATAGTAAATCATCGTTATTACTGAATATTTTCGGGTAGAACGATTGAGTGTGTCTGGCCTCCTCAGCTGATTACTCTAGGCAATTCAACCGTCATTCAAGCCGGGGAATCACATCAGAAGGATCATCTGCGTATCAGTTGCTTCACTCGATGCTAGACTACATTCCACACTCTCAACTGCATTCAACATCAGAGTTTGATACTAGTCATAGGGGCGTTTAACCATGTACCCCAGATCCTTGGACCAACTTTTGAGGCGCATATGGCATAGCGGATTATCTCAGACTATTACCGGGATCGGCAAGGTTACTTAACATGGTTCACAGCCAGACTTGATATGTTGCTTTAGTATGTGAGCCGTACTTGATGGAGTATGCTAGCAAGTCTGGTTTTACTACAGCTGTCGGCAATCAATAAATAATTACGCACTGACAACTCAGATAGAAAAGAATAACAGATATCTATGATGTCCGCTATAGGGAAAACGAACGGTAAAAACTGTAAACAATCAAGCATAGACAACTTATCATCGACATGGCGAAGGATAATAAGAGATTTTGTTAAATTAAATGAAATAAACGATTCCACAACGAACACAGCTGCTTTCATGAGAAGCATAAGGGTCAGAAGCTAGTTCACCAAAATTTCACTACGGATGCTCAGGGTCTTATATTTTCACGTGAAAGCTGACAAAATGACCACGTTTGGTCGTTTTAGGCAGTGAAAAATCGTGGCTGTCTTATTGTTAGTCAATAGTACATGTTTTTAATTTTGACAGTAACAAAACATGACACACTTTCTACCCTCTAACTTCGGGAGATTATGAGCCCAAGCGCTTGACACTGTGCACTCTTAACCAAACCAAAACCTTAAGACAGAAGCTGTCATACATCGCTTCCATAACACAAACGTTATTTTGTTCCCATCATGAAAGCTAAGCACAGGCTCATCCGAGAAAGTGATGTCTCCAGTCAACGTTGGATTGTGACAAACTTAATAAAAGCCATTCACAATACATTAAACGATCCTCCCATTCACTTTGTCGGAACGCAACTCCGCGACGAGACTGGTATGGGTGGAATCTAAGGTTTCCGAGCAATCTCCGAACTGAGCGTCTGTTGGTCACGGGTTGACTGAATAAATTGTATGCCGAAATCTGGAGTTTTCCTATGCAACCGAAAGTAATAGTTCTGTCAGATGCCTCAATGACGACAAGTATGTAGGTAATTTATCCACCCTTTTTCCTCATGGAATTTGCCTTAAGGAACCAATCCTTCATTTTTTTGCAACAGAGATATTCGAGGTTTACTTTTCTTCAGATTTCGCCTCATTTAAACTTTAGACGGGTTTCTGTTAAGTTAAGATTCAATGAACTCAGGAAAACTAGTTAAATCTTATCCGTACCTTCCGACTCTACTGTCCAATAACTGAAACAATCAACCCCCGTATAGTAATAGTATTAAGCACGCACGGTAGTGGAGTTGTTCTGGTCATCGATGAGTGAATAAACCAAAGAACATATCGGTACATTTGCATGCTGATTGAAGTCGGCTATGGTTAAGGTACAACATGCTTTCTGTGAGATTGTGATGATTCACCAACAGACCTAGCCTACAATACACAAACAGTAAGCGTTGCTGTTTCTCACTTTGGCTAAGAATCTGCACTTTAAACTGAGCGACAGTGAGTCAGGGCTAGTAGGCACTGATGTGAATAGTTCCCTCGGCGTATTTGCCTGGTTGTGGTTTGGAATTACACTAGGGTACAAAACGTGAGCGATGATGGCATTGGTGTGCCAAAAATCTTTACCTGATGAGGGCATACCGTATTATATAGACTGCCTGATGAACTAAGTAACCTTCCAAGTACTTTCTGTTATTAATCAGTTTTATACTGATGAATGTGAAGAAAGATTAAGCCAACTGCAACTGATGGTTAGTTCGATGCTTCCGTAGATATCGGTAATAACATACCGGCTATACCAAACTGTCCTGCCGAGCTATCGTAGTGAACAAATTGACGGTCACGAGATACCTAAATCACAAGCACGAGACAGAATCCATAAATTTCTTCCCAATTGATATGGACTGTGAACGTTAGTTAACAGTTCTATTTGATCTAAGATCATTATCGGGAAACTGTGACTCAAGCACACTTAGTTAGATGTCCCCTCAGTTGCTGAGACGATGAGTATGTAAAAAACTGAAAAATTTATCTCTCGAGAAGGCGTAACTTGAATTGACTTGACAAAAAAGGTGAACAGTGCAGTCGATGTGAATGTGCGTTGAAATGGGCCATTTTCCTTCTCGCACACCAATACCGAATCGGTCCGAACTTGATGAATGTTGAAATAAACGAATGAAGGTTACGTGTGGCAAAAACTGGGGAAAAACGGCTTGATGAACAAATTGAATTTATCATTCATCACGTGGGTGATCGTTACTGAAAGAGAAACAACAACGAATTTCTTCATCCAGGTTGAATGAGTGTATGGGTGACATGTTGGATTGGACATCAACTGGGCTCCGGCTTATAGGTTTACACAAGTGAAAGATGACAGAATGATGCGTTCTTTAGACGGAGTTTAAAGCCAGTTAGGCCAGCGACAACCTGTACATGTATGAGGCATGCGACGCGGTTTACAAAACCATCCTTCGTAGAACAAGGAGAACAATGCGAAGCATCAGAAACTGACTGTTCGGTTCGATCCTTCAGCTGATAACCGTCAGAGAATATAGACAAAACGAGGCGAGTATATGGTGTGCATCCAATTGTCGGTTCTACTGTGAATTGTTTGACCACTTCATTATAAACTACCGGTTGACACATTTTCGTATTCAGTCAACCATCCTCAATGTCCACCCTTACCTCGACTGACTACAGTGTCGGGATGCAGTTAACTGCGGCCAATCTGTCCTCACTTGTGCTGGTCTGTTATCACAGTAACCAGCAGATCCTTGCACCATTCACATGAGACAATTTGTCTTGTCTGCGTCACGTTTAGATTACCGAAAGCCAGATTGAACTTGGGATGGTCTGTCATCTACGCCGGACACCATTTGTCTAAGATTGGCGACCTCGATTGATTGATTAGCCTGAGTGTTTCAGCCCTGCCTTCATGTGTCACGGCAGCCGTCAAATTTACTCAGAGGTATACTGCTCTAGTATCCGAGGCAGCGTTTGCCCCACTTATCTGGCCGTTCGGAGGCTAATGACGACGACGACCGAAGCCTGTGGCAATCCGAACCTACAGTCATACGACCACTTTGCCTCGAGTGTTGTCCGTGTACGTTCTACGTAGCACAATCACATCCATGTGCTGAGTGTTTGCCGTATACGCGTTTGCCTGGCTCGCAGTCAGTTTGGCAACTGTATACAGGCGAGCTAACTCCGTTTGTTACCTGCAGCCGGCCGGTTCGTGTTCTCTCACTCCATAAGAGCAAAACCAATCTCTGTGTCTGACAGTCCGCTTGTGTGCACAGTAGTCGTGCGACCCCGTTTGCTGTTGAAAGCCAGAGATTCCCTTTGGGATATCTTCAACTGACATCGAGACACGCGAGGTTGATATCGAGACGTCGTAAACTACACAATGTATTATGTGGGCTCACAGGACGCGGCAACCTGGTAGAGTGCATCTGACATCACGTGCACAGGTAGATTGGAATAACATTAGGGACAGGTTGGTTTTATGGTTTTGTCACCAGCAGTTGTGAAATTTTTCTTACGAATGGCGAAAGAATGAACAGGTGCTGAACAACTTACCAATATTATGGTGCGCAATTATTTCAGCTCGACAGCTATGAGGAAGGTGCACTCCCTGTTCAACTGTAACAAAACCATTATGTTGCAATTCACTCGTTTACTTTAGTCAAAATTAGATTGGACATCATTCAACGTCCGTTAACAGTGCTGATAAATTTGCGTGTGACCCTATCGATTAAAACATTTACGAGAGTACAACCTGAATACAAATCACTCAGCCTCCCAACAAACTTTTCAGGGAACTTCGGATGGAGGCACTAGACTCGAGTTTCATTCTTGTTTTGGTTGCACAAACCAATGCACAGTGAGATTTGGATCCGGACCGTTTTATTTGTGAAGTAAATGGATGTTCACCAGCAGTACACAACTGATCAAGTGCTCCGCAAACCAGACCAGACAAGACGAACACACTCAGTCACATCCGCTAATAATGTAGTGCTCCACTGTCTTAACGGCTGAAACAATGGACGTTCTATCAAACCCAAATGGAAAAACATCTTAGACGGGTTGATGCCATCGATCTCAATGAACCTGCTATTCAGTGGATAGTAATCTACATGCTAGCGTACATACATACGAAGGGGCATGATCCTCCTTACTAAACACAGTTAATTAGAATCATCCGCTTCAAACAGCCCTACACAACAACAAGCTGCGGCTTCAGCTCTACGTCAGCACTCACGAATGTGCACCCATGCCCACAGAAAAAACCTGAATTTCTACGGTTACAACGGTGTCGCTTGGTGGAACCGAGTGTCTCATGCAGCGCGACAGAGCTAACAGAATCAAGTTATTCAAAATTAATGAACCACACAATCAGTATGTACGATGTCCTCTCCCGAGAAAACGACAAACAGATGAATTTACGCTGTGCGAAAATGTTGGTCAATGCCGGCATGAGGCGTTACAGATTTTTCATAGAGACTGAACATCACCCACGATTGATTGCGGCTATCGTATTCCCGTAGACTTAATTTTCAGTCGGCCCCTTTCGAAAAGAAACACTAGACTCGACTTTCGCTTTCATTAGAGCTCGTCAGTAGTGCATATCCTTGTAAATCTAGAGGAGACCCAGTCGCAAGAGATCTGGACATCGACTGAACTCGAACCAACGACAGGAACAGTATGTCTTCACGTGACAAGCTTTCCACCAATTGAACCATAGAGCCAAGCCGAACCCAAATGTTTCACATTTGGACTCAGTAATCTACCCATCACATGGCGTTATATAAAATCTACCAAATGATCAGGGAAAATGACTGCCCCGGCAATTCAAACTCAAATCCACCAAGATCGCCATTCAGCATTGAAAGTGAGTTGCTGATAAGTGGTATGGCAGAACTGTTAATTTAGAGGACACACAGTGATGACAAATCTGAATGTCGGCTGGACTCGAACCAGCGACAGAAACCACGTCTGGAGGTCGCAAATTTCACATTCGGACTCAGATAATCAACGATCTCACTGCGTCATGTGTGACAGTTCATCCGCCGCGCACACAGTCATCCAGATCGAGGGTAAACAATGACAATCAGGTTCAAAAAACGAGGGTGCGTTCACCACCATACATCTCACACCAGGCCAAAACAAACAATCTCATCTAAACAGACTAGCAACAATAGGTGTACAGCAGTAATTGGATTATTATCTCGTCTTTACAGCTCTAAAAGAATCTGTAAATTTGTTGGTCTCCGAACTGAGAAAATTCGTCCTCACCGTTTGCATTCCTTATTTTTTCCACCAGCCTGACACTTGTTCTCACTACCCCGTTTAGTTTTATTGAACTAATGTGCCATTAAACATCCGCGGCACGTGTAGCCATTCTTGTCCTGGCCTACTGGCGTAACGGTTTACATTTGACCTTGCTGGTCCTGTTGAGCAACCATTGGTTTTGATGGACGAGACTGTCGTCGCAAACGATTGAGGTTTGCTTATTGTAATTATTGATGCACTTCTCTAATAGTGCCGTAGAAAGTTTAGGGTCTAATCTTGTTTATAATTTGGGGATCCGTTTTCGGGCTATGCGTAACTCGACGATCAGACATGGATCGTTACAGAACCCAATGAGTTGAGCTTTTGGTCATAAAACTTCGAAGTTTTTTTCCACAGATTATCCTAAATACTCATGAATTAAGAAACCGCAAAACAAGAAGGCAAAGAGGATACGAACAACACATGTGTCAGCCCCAACTCCCAATGTGACACAGTGCAGAGAGTTGCTGATCCTTAGACATGGAATGAAACCATGAGTGCCACAAGAAAAACTGAAAAAGACGGTAAAATGCACATGAAGTCGACGGTTTGTGGTTACAGGTTCGTGTGTTAGAGATCAGATTTACCCGTGCCTTAAGACTTCCCATTTGAGAACACTGATCATAGAACGGAAGTTCGAGATAAACCCGCAAGAGTGTCCCTGATTTTCTTGTTCGGTCTGGTCAGTGCACGAGATAGGAGATGACTTCGATAATATACCTTGTCACGGCAGACTCCGACTGCAGAAAACCAAGTGCGGCCGGTCTTCTCCGTGAGCATGCTTAAAAGTGTCCATAAAACGTTGACGTTGAATCTTGAACTCAAGATGGCCGAAAATAACTGGTGTTGTACTGGTTGCAAAACCAAATGAACGCTGATGAACCGAATCCCTGTTGTACTGAATCTCACAACGATAGCAAAGATGCTCTGGCACAAACCCAGATGAGTAAATCAAACTGTTGGCGGTTAGTCGGATAGCATGTATCTCGAACAGCAGGTCAATGAGATACTTGGGCTGTTTTGTAGGTTATCTGCTAACGAGTTCACATATACATAAGGTCCGACGCAGCGTTGAGTTGCAACTGTACGACGACAGCGCTGATGTCCACAGTGACGAAATTTCGATGGTTTGGAAGGTACATGTTGAGCGTGATCAAAATTGGGTTCGAATTCACAAAATGCTTTCTGAATGTCAGATCGGTCTGTAAAACGTGGACCAAACGGACTATGGTTTTTATGGTAATCCGGTGAGTTGCACTTCTGATCAAAGTGATGTTTGAACGAGTGGAGATGAACTTAGTGCACACTCGTCACAGTTTTAACAGACGGTAGACGAGTTACCCGAGATGTTACCATTAAGCTTGTGATTTGAGATCGGCGATTTTGTGCTGATACCAACAGGGACTATTTGAGTACCGGTTGACGATAGTATGTATTCCAGCATTAACATGTCGGTTTTGATCTTCAGCAGACACCAATATTTTGCCGTCAGTGTGCGCAGGTTAACATAAGGATTATTTACCAGTTTTGGCGAGAAGACAAGTGTGAATGTCTCCATCGTCCTCAGACTGGATGCACAAAAACGAGGCAGTTGAATCAATCTACAGTTATGGAGTTCAGCTACGGTCGACCACAGTAACGGTGCTGATAAACGAAATGAAATCTATCACCTTGCGTCATACCAGTTTGAGGTACTGGTAACCCTGGTGAACTTGAGGGGATTGTTCTTTAAAAATCACTGTCAATGAAGTAAATGCTTCTCGTGTTCGCGAATGTCCAGCTGCCAAGGGAGACGTTTGACTTTCTAAACATCGCCGTAAGTGCTGAATTCGACCGCAGAGGCATCTTCCCACCGTCAGTGCCACGATTCGATAGCAACGTTATGCCGTTCGTGATATGAGAGGCATTCGGCTGATTGTTGCTGTTAGGAGGCGCATCTCCCCAAAGACATGCCAGAGACACAACACGTTGAGGTTCAAGAGAAGTCACCAAACGTTGCCAACACCTCGACGATCAAGCCGCACAGGGACCACTGTGACCCCACTCCAATTGAATCCTCATTCACGTACATACGATCAACGACCTCAAAGGGAAGGCGTTAGGAGGCGCACCTTTTAATGAGACAGCCAAGAGGCATCACGTCACATCGATCGGCTGACCCAGCTCGGATGGCACGGTCGTGGGTGATGGTATGGTCCCCCTCAACCAATCAGATTGCAGGTGCGCGATCGAACGCTTGTGCGTTATCTGGACTGTTTTTTCTCGCATTGCCTTCTGACGCCCCCTGTAACGCGATTTGCTCTGACACCCAAACTACCATATATGGCTGTTTCATTTGATTCGCTCTACATCTGTCGGCCATCTATGGTAATCGTTTTGTCCTATAAATTTAGAATTTATGTGGCCTAGTTTTGTCTCGCTTCTCCAATAAACGGCGTTGCCACGTCTCTTCCCATTTCTCGGTTTTGGGTCAAGCGACTGGGCGCCTAACCAAGGCGACGGTACAATAGTTGCCATGTTGGATTACGAGTTGATTTGACGATTCACAACTTCGTGACTATGTGATGCTTGAAATGGAGCTTACTGCTTCTGTAAGATGAGTATAAGTCGGTTTACGGATAACATCACTCTAGATTCGTAATGCCAAATCCGAAAACCTGGTATCTAGTTAGTGTGTAAACAACCAACAACAGATTGAAAATTTGTCTCGACTGAGTGTTCTAAACTCCTAAAGAGTAATCACGAATTACGAAAAGACAGGACAGAAGATGAAGAAGACAAATAAAACGGCCTATCAGTCAAGCATGTCAGCTGAAGACAAAAATACACTAGAATGAACATGAAGTCCATATCCCGTGAATGCCACGTAAGTTAGAATTGGCTCCATGTTCTCATTCCTGGAACCAGACTTTCTCAATTCACAGCACAATTGACAATCCTGAGATTAGGGCAGGTCATCAGATGCGGTGCACACGATGAGTAGTGCTTAATTCAGATGGGGATTTTGGTCCCCACAAGTTGAGCATCATTCAACTGAGTGCAGCTCACACGTTCATAATAATTCAACTATAAAAGGTCAAAAGCCCGGACTATTTATCCATAAAGAGCATAACAGAAACAAGGAAGTTCATCAATCAGTAATGACACTGTAATAAGCTGGCTCAGAACAAGTCCACAACATGTCGCAAGTCCCATGAGACGAAAACTTGACTGTGTCCACCAGATTGTGAACGTGTGTTGGGTCGGTTGATATGTTATGCTTAGGAAAATAAAACCAAAGATCAATAAACGGCTACCACAAATATCTGATGGAATGCAGTGCAGTGGTAACAATCCATTGAACAGTTATTCCAGTTAATGGACGTATAAATATAAACTGAACATCACCTACAATCGTTCGCAGTTGTCGCGTATTTAATCCTGTCTAATGTGAGGTCAACATGGTTGTCTCAAAAAACTGTGGCCGAATTTCTAGTCCTGGCCATAACAAAAAATATGCACTACTGACGAGCTCTAGCACAAGAAAAACTCAGATGCGATGTTTCTCTTCGAAAGGGACTGATTGAAAAGTCTATGGGAATGCGAAACCCGTAAACAACTGAGTGGTATTTATTTATCTATTTTTTAAGAGGCCCCACCAATCACTGGATGTATAGACCATTACTTTAAAGAATCTACTTAACTTGTTAGCACCGTTTACTTTTTTGGGGGGAGGAAACCTCAATATTTGTTACACATTGGGGAACAACATTCGAACAAGCTACAGCAGTGGAAATTACATACGTTTTGAGAGGAAAAAACAACAACCTTGGAGTAAATCAAAATAGCTGAAATAATCAATGGCATGATTTCCCTTCACTTCCCAGAGAATACATTCCTAATTGGTGATTACGGAGGTGTAACGGAAAACATTGAATGGAAAGTATTCTAACGACAGGTCAATATTGACTGATTTGGCCATAAAACGCTTGTTTGACTTCGAACATCAACTATGAAACACGATAAATAACCTGACATGTGGTGGGAATTCATGACTCGACAATTATAGTGGCTTAGCCAGATCCGGAACAATCCCGGGATTATATGGACGAGAATAAGATACACCTCAGGCCAATTCTACTCTAGTGAAAATCGAAAGCAGTCACTTGCCTGAACGGACTCCGTATAGTGAAGTTAGTAAAACAACACATTCAATCGATTTATATGCAAACACATGGTAACATACCGTTCGAAATGACAATGATATCGATAGGTAAATCAAGAATGACAAGATACACTCTGGTGGACCAAAGCCATGCCGTACAACAGGATGGTCTAAGTGAGTACAAGTAAAAGGGAGCGCAGGCAGGCAGACACATACCGAAGTATTGTGTGTGATAACGAGCTAGTAGATGGACTGTCAATAACTTCCGCTACCAGATTAGCTGTGTGCAGTATGTGTGTGCATATAAACTAAATTGAAGTGGTTGGCAAGTCGAACAGTGGAATGTATTCCAAAAACCTAATAATGTGCTACACACACACTTAAACATATAAATGTATATATGCACACCCACCAAACAAAACTCACGTGATCAACCGACAAAGTCGACATGTTCTCAAGCTTGGTCTGGTTTGAAGCTAGGCCGAAGAGTGAGCGACTTAGACCACCCATATTGGAGTGCACCTGGCTTACACCAAGCGGAAGCTAAACTAGACTATGAGGATGAAGATAATCGAGTCACGGGACAACCAGAATGGCCTCGGGTCTAATAACAGACATACACAAACCTGTCCATATAATAGGAAACAACAACAGTTATTAAGTGAATGCCGAAAACTTATCGAATATCACTAATCATTGTTGATACGCCCGGATGAACCCATTATCACCAGTCGGTAAGGCAGAAAAGTAGACAAAAACACCCAAAAAGTAAACTGTTGAAAAATGATGTACAAACCACTGTAAATAGACTAAAGCAATAAACCAATACCAGTTTGAAACGAACAAACAGGGTAAAACGAAGTATTTGGTGGCTCATGAAGAATGGTTGACACAAAGAAACAAAATACATACCGCTGGATTCTAGCTTGATGCCAGAACCAAGTTCTGAAGAGTCGGTTCCGGAAGATGGATGGCGGTGCTGCTGATGGGGAGGAAGAGGAGGAGGGGGAAGATTCGGATGCTGTGTTGTCACGACGAACACGTCTGTTTAAAGGAAAGAACAGCTTATTGTCAGTCCGGGATGTTCAGTCACGCGTGTTTAGAACAACAGACTTGAGTTTTGTCTGTTCAAAACTGGAATAAATCAGTCAACAATTCCCAACAGACTCAATAATATCAACGTCACAACAACAATCGATACGGATTACTTCGTTAGCAAACAACTGGGTGACTGTAGGGGACAAATAATCTAAACAGAAAAGATCACCAGAGACCTCTATAGGAAGGTGACATGATAATCGAGGTATCTACATTTTATAAGCAACACGTGATCACAACAGTTGAGTACTACGCTAGAGTTTCCATTTGACATTCGTTGTTTCGTTTCATTAAGCCCCATGACTTCAAAGATAGTACAAGAAGGAGATGTGAAATTTCAGGCTACAGAGGCAAAACATTCATCAATTGTCATAATATGTCATGAAAAAAGTTATGTATGTCAATAGCCATCCATCCACACACTCTAATACAAATAACTGTTACAATATTCCTTTGTCAAATCATCAATCGGACGCCTCGAACCTTGCTCTAGTGAACAAGAGGCTCTACAAAGGGGTACGGTGTGATAAATGATGTGTTCGCGTTAATACCACATGGCTCGATCATCTAAGTGTATACAGTATAGAAAACTCGGTGGTGAATGCAACTGTTCGGCTTGAGTGATCGAGACATGTGTTTGATATAGATGTGACCCTCAACAGTCACGATAAACCATAGCTGTAGCTGTGTTTTTACAAACACAATAATTAAATACAAATGAGATACATCTTTGGTGTCACGGACGGTGATAATTGGCGAAAAACGTGTTAATTTTAGGGACACAAGCTTTGATTTCAAATCCGGCAATACAACTATTCGTCAAGCAGACTCAAAAATCACGAATCGATCAATAACTTCCAGAACGGTATTACATGTCGAAAAACGAATGTTACTATCAGTTTTCGAGCATCACCATACACTGTGAAGATGTAAATTGCATCAGTTCACATCAATCTCAAGGCACGCACGAGCAGTTACTGTTCACTGTGTGAAAGGCAGAAACGTTGCATAATGTGACAGGAAACGACCGTCTGCGCATGCTGTTCAATAATGTAGCCCGAACGGGATACACGGCTTAATGAGTGTTCCCTTTATTGTAACACGGAATGTTGAACGCTTTAGCCACTTCGGTGAACAAAATGGATTCATCTTAGCAATGCGTAAAAGCCTGTTAGTTTCTAGTCATTTTCGACCATTGTGCACCTTCAGAGAGCCGGCAGGAAGTAAAGCTTATCAGAGATTTCAAAGCGGCTTGACTAAAATAGATTCGGCATGAAAACAAGTGGACGGATGTGGTTTTGACAACTTCAAGACGAGTTCATTACAGATCTAAAAACCAGGTACTATATGTTCATTAAAACGCGAGGATAACACAGTTACAATTGGATGATAAAAGAAACCTATTAACGCGATCCTCTTCACTGAAGTCAGTAAACCTTTTTGGTTAGGATAGCTATATCTCTCTCGGCGCTTCGTCAGCCAATGTATTCATAAGCAAGCTTGAACACGACCAGATAAAGTCCTATTGGTAAGCAACGTTTTGTCGCCGCTATATGAACTGCATATTTTCGTAACAAAAGATGAAGACGATAATGTTTTGTGCACATATAGTACAGCCCAACCGTCTATATAGTTTACGTCAACATTACAAATAAACACGACTCGGATTTTCAATGTTGATCTAATCAGACAACCGGACGATTCACAAATGCGACCTATGATGAATTGTCCCTGAAACAAAACAGGAATCTTATCCATTACCTCGAGAAGACTAAAGAAAGTTTGATCGAGGAACACCGTGGAACAAACGTTTGTTCACATCGGTAGCTCTCTGGAGGAAGTAGCTATCCAAAAATGATATACTACAAAGAACACGACAGAACGAGTACCAGGTCCACCGGTTGTCCAAACAGAAAGGAAGACTATATTCGTCAATGTACTCGCTACATGAAAATTAGTGGTGCCTTTTCTTAACCGTAGACGCAACAATCCATTACGAAGAACCTTCCAGACCAAAATACTACAATTATGGTTCACGACGACCCACACAATATATTCTAACGTGAAAGACGGGATGCCTAGATATGCTAAAATACGGTTGGTCCTTCTTTCTTCTGATGTTGCGCACCGGAATACGCCGTTTGCTAAACAGCCAAAAGAATATCACCCAGCATGGTTTGGGATCACAGTCATAAAGGCAATAACTGGTACCAGTGACAATGGAAGCCCTAATCAGTCTTTTCGAGTCACCTGCAAAGCGCCCAAACAGTAACTAAGGTCAGTATAACGCCGAAAGATAACAGCAGTTCGATGACTAACAATTACATCATTCCGTGTTATGTTACCAAGAGTTTCGTTCAATCCCTTGAATCCCCCTGACCCAATACCCGTCTACCTATCAAAACACATTTCAAGCATACTGAGTTAAAACTGGTAGATTGTCAAAACCTGTCTATTGGTCGATCGGATCTTGCAGGATGAGTTCATGTTGTCCAACTGTACCGGTTATCCTCACTGTTTAATCAATGTGAATAAAATGACTTGATGGTGAGTTTGTCGAAACCATGTTTGTCAAGTTATTTTTACATACCCCATTACTTTGCTAATCCACATTTCTGGTTGTCCGATCTTAGATATACCGATCGTCTTTTAAGTATGACCCTATGTGCCTTTGTTCATGTTCCAATGTTTCGCAGTGTCTGAAACGGCAATAAACAGACAGTTAGATTTCCCGCATACATTCCGTTCGTGATCAGCACTGAATTGGAGAACCCAACTGAGAATGTGATACGATGATCGTTGAAACGACCGAACGGGAAGGCGATATAGGTGTGAACGGACAGAACACTTGCATCTACGTCAGTTCAACCCAACGGAGGGATACATGGTTTTATTACTAGTATATTCGATGAATCTTCATAGATGCCATTTGAGATTCCCAGAAATGTTAGTTCAACCGTAGAAAGCTTCACTTCACCCCCACCACGAAAATTTAAACGAAGACAGAACAAAACACGGATATCAGTGTTCACGTTCCACTAAGATTCGGTAGTTTAACAACTACGAAACAGACGGTACATAAATTGCATACAAATTGGTCGAAGTATGAAAGATCATACGTACCCAGCTGTGTTATCAGACCACTGGAGCCGCCAATTTAAAATGTCAATTTGCGCATGCATATGAACCTGGATTACTACAGGTCCAACAATTAGACAGCACACCACTGCGAGGAATAATTACCAAACCTTCTCGTCTGTCCGCCACCGTTAGTTACATGTGACTAGCCGTAATAATAATCAATTGCGGACTGCCCCTGCAGTGCATAGTGGGTGCAAACAACTGCAGAACCGTACAGGTCGAAATACCAACAGTCATGGGTCTGCTGAGTATGTACGCATGGCAGGAACACTGAAACCGGCTATACAGGCCTATGACCAGACGCCACCGGTCATGCACGCGTGCTACCGCTAGCTAGCAGCGAGACAGAAGAACCTGGATCTGACCTTGACCGTCAGCATAATCGGCCGACGACCGTTCATCCGACAGACAATCGGACGTGCAACCAGACAGACAGACAGTGCGATGACGGTTGCCAGACGTCCGTCCGGCATTAAACCCCGACGCATGTCTGCGCGACGCCAGACGAACCACACACTTGCGCGTGTATAGTAGGGCGCTGTGTTCGTGTGCCTGTCCTTAGATGATCTTCGCATGCGTGTATTTGTCCTACGAAGAATCCGACCAATGAGCGCACATCGGATTGCCCAAGCGATTACGGACAAGAGAACCAGACAAGACCGGCGTAGCCCACACTGGAAGTCTGGCAGTAGTGTAGAAAACTAGGACAGACAGGCATCCACACGAGGCGGCGCATAGAGTACATCGGGTGTCAAAGACGATAAACTTTGGTAAGGACAGTGTCCCTACTCAAGGGCAGAAAGACATGGTTGTGACGACCGTATGGTGACGACCGTATGGTGACGACCGCCCCGATCACGTGCATCCTGCCGACAGGCTGCCACGCTAACCTACTCTGAATCTAGCATGTGGATAATCAAATAGCACAGCTATGTGGTACATGGGAAATGCAAGGTTCACTAGACAGAACGGCGTGTGGCTAACACATCTAGAATGTATTCCGATTTTCAGGTTACCAAAGTAAACTACTCAACCTCAGGAACGTGAACGGAATAAAACCGAGATGCAAAAGGTTAGACCAAAAAAAATGAGGCCACTTGGTAACAAATTCAATGAAGCTTGGGTGAACATGTCCACCAATATTCTGCAAATCCTTAATATTTCAGAGCTTAGTGATTGCATTGGAAAGACAGCAGTAAACGCACAGTTTTGGTAGACTCTTCGGTTACATTTGTACGTTGATTACTGATGTGTTAATTTAAATTTGACAGACAAATGTGGTCGAGTGATTGAAAACACGATAATTCAGTCATGCTTAATGTAAGGTTAACCGTGCAGTAGTT
The DNA here is from genome assembly GCA_014338405.1 of Paragonimus skrjabini miyazakii. Lineage (NCBI taxonomy): Eukaryota > Metazoa > Platyhelminthes > Trematoda > Plagiorchiida > Troglotrematidae > Paragonimus > Paragonimus skrjabini miyazakii. The sequence continues at coordinate 197,346 of JTDE01000661.1, forward strand.
CACACTATGTTTGACTCATGAAAACATGGACTAGATTTCAAACAATAATCATGGAAATACTGGCGAGAGCGGCATTCATGTCTGACGCATCTTCTTCAAGAGAGCTGCCATCTAAAGTTTACCCAAGTGTGGAAGTTGTAGTCAAATGCGAGTGGCATTCAATCTCAAAGTAATGGTAGTTGACGTCAGAAAACGATTACTTTAACTCAGATTTAGTGTAGCTTAGAACTAAAACATGCACAGTGGTATTGACATAGAAGTGTGCAGTGGACTCGTATCAGGAAAAGTCCAGTGATGTGCACATATCGGATGGGATAAAACAGACAACGCCTGTGTGATACCAGTAAAATGGTACTTAACAAGACAAAGACACGATGTTTGCCATCACGGTTACTAGATAATCGTGCAACAAACCAAACAACCAGGTTATTGACTAAGAAAACAAGTGAGTGATTCGGAAAGTGAAGAGGTCCTCAGATATACCATGAAGTATTGGAGTGGGCTGCTATTAGGTGTGATCAACTGTACCTTACAGTAGCTCACGTATAGTTCAACAGAATAGAATACGCTAGCTAAAACATGTGAGAGGTGGTGATTCGTAAGACAACAGAACAGGGGCGAAACGGGATGCAACTTAAACGTGCCGAACATTACAGTTGACCTCACCGCCACCCTGAAGTACAAAGACGTTTTCACATGAACACTAATCGTCAGTGAGTCAAATTTAGTAAGTTAACCTCCTTTTTCGAACGTAGAACGAACTCAGTGTACTTGAGCATAATTGAAGAAAGCATCTCAGACTAACACGCCGCTCCTGAAACGACCACATCAATGTTAATTAGCGGTTAACGAATCAGGACGGACCGAGTGGTCGGAGTCAACAGGCTTCACATCAACATAAAACGCGTAAAAAAACAGTCCTCAATAAAACATGTCCTTCGTAGAACGAAGCTGCAGCGAACGTTCGCAGTGGTTCCTTTGATGTGTACAATAAGGGGTTCGCTCACTTAAGGAACGCCCATCAGTATTCAGATTGTCTACTTCGGCATTCAAATCACCAGGGGATCACCGTCTGCAAGACATGTATTGTCAAGACGGTTGCTGTTCTGGTGAAAACAATTAAAGTTGACTGTATGCGTCAACAAATTATGACTTGACCTGAAATGAAGATATTTGTCAGTAGATCAGTCACCATACAGAGCATATGACTGCAAGCTGAGGGTCCAAAGACTTACACGGTCTGAGGTTAGAGATGCCGAGCAAGATTAGGGCAAAGCAGAACCAATGGCCACACAGTTGTTGTTGTGTGACTCAGCAGCTTGTGTAATAACGATGAGCAATGAAATCTAACAGCAAGGTCTCCAGTTTACAAGCCGCAATTTGTTTGTTGCCATGTGACAGACAAGGTCGTACTGGCTGAAAACAACTGGGTTGCTCAGACCCAGAAAATGGCAGTCGTGGCAAGCGCGCTACAAGACACGTGCGTTTGATCCGTAGACGACAATCACTAAGGCTGAGACTGCTGCAACAAAACCAGCTGGTTCGCAGATTTCGTCTAGTTTCCATTCGCAACTCGGTTGTCCCTCAAGCTTGACGTTTCACTTAATCCCCATCGTATAACCAAACAGAGATTACTTAGCAAGGTGATATGGCAGTTAAATAGGAGAAACAATAAACGGTGAATTGTTGATACTTATAGGAGTGATAATATTCAATGTGAGCAAAAGCATCAGTGTTAAACCAACTGTGTTTGTTTTGAGTATCTCATAGTCTGGCGCAAAGTGGTGTGATGTGAGGGCGTGACCGTCCACCCAAATATCAACCAAAGAGTACTGAGTACTTGTGAGTTCAAAGAAATCTCATGCTTAACTCCTGAACCGTATCACATGGCAACTTCTGCAAGTGTACTAAACTCTCTCGGATTTACTGTTGGTGCACAACAGGGCACTCGGCCTAGACAATCTTCTCCCGGCTGATTGTAAGAGTGGTGCTGGTACGCTCATTATAGAACTACCATTTTTTCTTTTTCAATGTTTACAAATCAAAAGGGCACCTTCAAGGAAAGGAGAATCGGCAACCACCATTATAACAGGACCTTGCAATGCGTACCAAATTACAAGTTTGATTTCAACTTTGCCCAAACTTCTTACGATCTGAATTCATTTCGCATACACTCGTCAGTCGTAGACGTGTGATTAGTAAGGAAACAACGAACAAGACTTAAATAAAACGGTTAAAAGAATAAATCAAACTGGGTCGAGTGATACTCAGTGCTAAACCCACGGCAAGCAAAGATTAACAGTCAGTTGCTTTAGTGTACATAGAACCGGCTGCTGACGACTGATCAACAAGTCTTCGACATACCTGAGAACTTGCGAGTCGTGAGCATTCGTCAAGACTATAAACGAAGATACAATATCGACGCTGAGATCCGTCGTTGATAAGTGCCTTGCTATGGATGAAGCGGTGTTTCGTCCCCGCTGAGTGTAACGCACTAGCGGGTGAAGTAATCTAACTAGGGATGGGCTCCTTGACCATGGTTTAAAGCATTTTTCCTGTCCTACCGACGAAAGTGTTTCTACAACTGCAGGAAAATTGACGGACACAACGAGTGGTAGAAAACACAGTACCTCGCTTTTTGACCCAGGGTAGAGGCAACCTGGTCGTTTGTGAGAGTAGAACAATGTTTGCTTAATTACACTAATCACTAATCTTTCCCAAGGTGATCCTCAAGCTGTTACTTTTGAACTGGGATTTGATGTAGAGAGGTTTTCTAGGAACTCCCACAACTATACTTTCTAAAGGAGTGAGTATATTCAATTACCGGATAAAACGTTCTGAGAAATTGTTAGCATGAAGAGCTTCAAATAACACTTTGCCTGGCCTATAGTTTTTCCTTAGAGCACAGTCTTGATGCTCCATAGAACAACGGACATATTAGTGACCTTTCACATGCAACAGAAACAAACCTCAACGTTCATTTGTTGGCTTATCCACGTTAGCTTGTGATAAACTGAACGTTGAACAGATTCATCTGAACAGCGTCTAATCAAAATGTTCAGGAAAGACAAACTATTTTCTCGTTCGTACTCAAACATTACTTACGGGCTTGGGTGGGCAGAATTAAAAGCTTGATTGGTTTCCCCCCCCCCCAATCTATTCCTTAGTTTGTCCACTCAAAAACACATCGTCGACATACCGTCTGTACAGTTTCAGTTCGTACACGACTGGATAGATTGTTCATCTTTAGCTGTGAACACATCGAGGGGAACAGGGCCGAGTGGTCGCCTCATGAACGTGCATAGAATCGTGACATATGAAATAAAATCTCACATTTTTGTGCAAAGTAGACGTATTTTTCAAATAATCAGCAGTGGATGTGAGATTAATAGATTGGAAAGAAATATAAACGTTTCGTATTATGGAAGGCTTGTGGATAACAATTTCCCAGAAAGTTTTGTCTGAAAACGGAATAAACTGACTTCACTGAGGGTACAGACCTCTATATTGCTTCTCATACCCCCGTCAAAAGTAATGCGGCTTTCGATATACACGAACCGGCGAACAACCTCTACAGCATTTTAGCCAATTAGTAGCATTTTGCACTGCAAGACGTACCACGAGGCACTTACAGTAACGTGAAGTATCGTCAAACATCATAGGTGTTGCATTAACAGAGTAACGTCAAATACAAAGCAGAAAATCAATCTATGTGAGACATTAAGGAACTTTCTGACTTCACTTGGGTTTCACTTTCTCATTCACTGCAATAAGCAACGTGAAACTGGAGATGAACGTACCTGTGCCAGCAATAGCTTTCTCCGAGTTATACGCATTCAGTTTATCTAGTAACACGCCGTCATCCGGTTTTTCATCGATACCAGACTCAGATTGAGAATTAGGGCCTGTGGCATCCAAGCAAACGGGATCACAGTCGGAAAGCAATTCGGTCAGCAGCGCACCCGGTTGTGCGTCCACAAACGTGTCCGCGAACGAAGTGAACGAGACAGATCGAGTGATACTTGCTGAAAGTTCCTGAGTGCTGGAATCAGCACTGGTCGTTGGAACAGAGGATGTGGTTGTAGCTGAGATGGTCGGATGAACAAAAGGAATGATGTTGGATTTGTGGTTTTCCGTCGCAATGGACATCTGGAGTGCAACAATAACATATGGCCTGCAAGGAAATCAAATCGAAAAGATAGAAGTTGGCCATGTGACTTCGACTGGTGAAGAGGGCGAATGGATTAACCGAATGGCCAATCGTTTCATGCCTACATAAAATTCCATAACAAAATGTACACAGAGCGAACAAGTAGTACCTTTATTTTTGAAGTTGAATAATATTTTCTGTTGCTAAGTATTAGATTCTAGCGACTCTCTGATGAAATCAGGACAACGTTGTTTCCACACCTGACGACGGTCTGCCAATCGCACGCTGCGAAGTACTGTATTCAGGTTCACTCTGTAATAGCAATATAGCCATTTTGACCACTTTAACCCGGTCTTCGCAGCTGGTAAGCTCCGTTATAGCAAAGGTGAATGAGCGAAGTAACGCGTGGACTAGAGCTATGGATCCCAAGATTAGCGGTGCCGTCGGATGTGTGCCTGTCGCAGTGTGACGTATGAACAGGATGGAGAAAAATGAACTTTGCTTGCGCGGGCCAAATGTAACAAGCTCTTACTTTCAACTCACTTCATTAGAACGGTGAAGGCTATCCATCTCCACTCACGTGTCTTCGACCGTTCAGCTTTCTTCGAATAGCGCAGGCTTTTCAACAGCGGCATTGATCACGCATATGTCCTAATGGTCTAGTGCGATTTTGACGTGGTTCTAACCAACGCGTAGATTATCTTACAACCAATCCAACGCCATCCGGCAGATGGCGGTACCTCTGTAGGGCGACCATCCATGGTGAGAATATGAAAATGGTAAGTTCTAAAGAGGCTTATCCCTCAAACAGTACAAAAATTTTCCCGCATGATAACGCTGAAACGGACTGATCGACTTTCACTAAACGATGAAGTATGTTTGTACTCGTAACACCAAGAGAATCTGAAAACGCCAGAGACCTCAATGTTAACGGACATTATTTTCAATCCGTTTGAAAATCGAGCTACCAAGGCTGACTACACCGTGCTTTTAGTATTCACGCTTCAAACCAGAAGAACAGTTTACAACTAGGCACCAGTTAACGAATATTATGAGAAACTTTACAGGTTTCCCAAAGAAGAAAACCCACCAGATATCCTGGTATCTGCCTGTGATCTGAATGCTTAAGTCAGCGGGGATGAATGAAGTGGGTTTCGCCCCCGAGGTAATCTTTGTTCGGATGATGAGTATCGACTGCAGCCGTGTGCAAATAAGTGTCTGCCTTGAGGCTGCCAACTTTTGACGTGACAAACGCTGTTGTGCAGCACGATATCATCTCTTCCGAACACGCCTTGGGTTCAGTAGGATTACATTACAGTCTTTTAGTGTCTTTAAAAGTAGCAGTACAGTGCTGGTCATACTAGGGAATTTGCCTTTATTATGGCCCCACTGTAAGTAGAGATGATTCTGCCATGCAAATTGACAGACGCTCAAACATTAGTTCACAACTGATTGATGCAGCAAAACGTGGTTAACGGGCATCGCCAAATCAGCACGAAAACGCGCATGCTGCCGAGCTAGTGCCCGTCGTATCAATCGATATCAATGATCACTGATCGTTAATTCGTGACGACAGGTTTAAGAACGCTGTTGTGTATACAGATTGTTCCGATTACGAAGGTCCTGATCGCCCCATTAAATAAGGTTGGGAGCGCCCTCGGATATGGTAGTATTCCAGTCCATTGCGAACATACACGCGGGAGGTAATTGACGTTTACTTTCGTCTTGTCTTGAACCTATGTTGGGAAAAGGCACTTTTCCCAAGAATTCGCCTTGAATGCCCGTCAGAATTCTCAAAACTTCGAGATTTCGTGCTCGCCTCTGATTAGTCTATGGAGTGACCGCTCAAAACCTATAAAAATAGCTGTTGTAAGCCAATATTTTGTCTTCGGGCTGAACAGTAAATATAGCTCGTTTGAAGGCCGTCTTTCTCCTCACTTGTTAGGGGGATTCTAAGTTGCGAGAGTAGGGTTCCGACATTTGCGCTTTGATTTTCGTGCAGCTCTGCGATAACCTTGCGTTCGTTCGTGACAGAGATACCGCGCGCCGTCTTGCATTTGTTCTTACCTTTCTCTGTCAGGGGGTTGTAACCATCTCCATTATTTTTTACTTTCTCTTCTGTGCTCTTGGCACTTGTACTTATTTATTGCCCTGCTATTTCGTGGATTATTGTTAGAGCCAACGACAGTATCCGTGGATATGGTTCAAAACCAAAAATGATTACGATGATATTTGTGCAATCTCATTCACCGCGTACAACCACGGATAAAGTACCTTTTCATCACTTGGGATCATGCGTATCGGGTTCTCATGTCAACATGCGTTCTATAATCACTTGTCTATAAAAGGGATAGTGGTCGCGACTCATTTTTGAGCCAATAGGGTTAGCAACAAAAATTCGCTATCCAGTGATGCTTATTGCTGTCTTGGCTGGAACAGAGCAGAGAAGTATAACGCAATCATTTGGCGACCGAGTGAAGCAACCCGGATAGATAAAAGGAGTAATAGTCTCAAGTGGCTCGCCTACAACAACGCAGATAGGATCAAGGCAAATCCAATCTTGCAAAAGCACTTTAAACACTGAAGCTGCAAAATGAGTACTATACAGACCAGCCATAACTCAACCGGCTAGGCGTAGTCTGCATAGTATCAAGGGTATAACTATACTAGAATATATCCACGTCTCAAAGGAGCAGCGCACATAAGCTGTGTCGGAATTAGAAACCGACTCTTATTTACAGGTAGCAAAAAAAAACAGAATCATCCAGCAGAAGAGCAGAACAAGGAATGAATGGTGACTGAATACTGTTTCCGGCGAGAGAAGGAAAATATGAGCCAAAACAAATGATGTATTGTTGACTTTAATGATGATATGGAAGTGTTCAGTCGAACGTCTTAAGCGTCGTTGCAGATTATGAATAGGTCCACCATTGGCTTCGCAGATTATCATGCTCATACCTGATTTCCTGCTACTAGTTTCCCGGATGAGATGGAAAAGCTTCCGACAGTTCCCGGTAGCAGCGGCTTGTTTCATCTCGATAGCGTGTTGTGGCCATCAGGCCTCGCAATTCCCTCGTAGTTGTTTCTGGAGTTCCAAGCGGGAAGCCTTGCGGGTCGAGTTGTACCCATTGCTGGATGGAATATTCTGGCGAGCATCAAGAAGTTCCAGTAATCGCATAGAAACCCAGCGATTGGCAGTTGAACGAGCAATAGTGCTCCCACGAGACAGTACTGCAATTATACAATGTATACCGTATATGTGTCCAATGCACGTCATTGTCATCTGGTGGGTGGGAACCTAGATTAGAGGCAGGCGCACACTGGTAAACGTGAAGCGCACGTGCCCTTGCTTGTTTAAATGTCGATCTTTGACTGACAGCAAAATGATCTCCTACCAAAGCGCAAAAAGAACTTGGCACACAACAGTGCAAAATCGAAATCCACGCAGGTGCTCCAGATTGATTCGCAATCTTCGAAACCGCTACGCCATTGATAGCTGACGGTCATGTGATCAATTTGTGTTCACGACTGACTCGGAGATGGAGGTCGCCAGATGGCGCACTGACGCCTAGAACGTCGAAAACTACTACCTGCCAGAAACAGACCGTTAACAGCACATAACTACAAAAAAAGTTCACTGTTGTCTGTTCGACGAGTACCATAAGAATGCGGGTCATCTGAGTCACGCTCATCAGCGCTTAGACTGCCTATCTGAGCGTTCAAATCCCAAGCCAGTATTACAATGTCCGTACGCCGCGCGGTGTGTAGCAACTCGGCGAACTGATGATGAAAATTATCTTTGACTGCGTCTATACTAGTTTGTGGGGGTATGTGTTGCAACAACAAACAGGCAACGTTCGTGATGGGTGCCTCTCGATGATCTAACCGTACCTTCGATTCTGACAGCTCAAAGGCGGCTGTTAATGGAAATCCGGTCGAACAGCGCCTTCTCTGAGTATGCGCCTAGAGCAATTCCAACACCGGCTTGATCAGTGGCTTAAGCCGCAGGGTCTCCAAACAACCGCACGTTGTAAGTGCATGGTGAAGCGGCTGGCGGAGATTGGAGATGCACCACTGAGCTAAAATCCTGAAGCTGTCTCAGCAAAACAACAGATACTGATGGTGAGGGTCCCTAAAGTGCGTGCAAAATCCACTTGCTGACCTACTTGCATAAGCGTCCGAACATTAAAGGTGGTAATGGTGTTCAAGGGGCAAGTAGGGGCTTGTGTCCCTCAGACAAAGGAACCTTGGTGTTTGACACACCATCATTCTGGCGATGACTTCCGTCGTGAGTAGAAAATGAGGTAGTTCTCTGGTGTGTCTGAAAACGAGATTGGGGGAGGGCATTAAGTAGAGTTAGTTAACAAAAGAGGGAGAAACAAGACAATTTGGTCTGGTGTGGCAAAATGTGACATGGGAGAAAAGCTAGCCTCGACCTATACTGCTACCTTGGCGAGGTGGTCGGGCTTGTGTACTATTTTGATCCGGCGGGCTATGCTGACTAGGACTCCGGTCCTTCCAGGTGCAACCTTGTCAGACAGGCCAAAGGGGAGCAGTCAGACGAAAAGCAGTTACACTCAAAAAATTGTATGTCGGACTACTGACCGCGTAGGAATGCTTAAGTAGTGAGGCACGATCCTATAGGCATACAGCAGAACTATTT
>JTDE01000662.1:2250-19379 GCA_014338405.1 Paragonimus skrjabini miyazakii
ACACAACTTCTACCTTTCCTCTATGTTTGCCTTACGGCTTTGTAAGCAATCATACCAGAAACGACTCGGAAGCCTACAGATGAAAAATAACGAGCCGTACAGTTCCCAAAATTACCATAGAGGTGAAAGATATTCAACTCTACCCAACTATAGAATAAACAATGAATAAAACTATCTTATTGGAACGGAGAATTCATTGGAGTTCAACAGCTTAACAGACTTGATGCCTTCCAGAACAACAACATCTCGTGGACCACCTAAACGTGTGACTGAAACGTCTGTCAGGAAAGTGTATAATCCGCTGCGTACATTTGAAAAGAATGACACCAGGTTTGTATGAAGGTCTCTTATAGTAGACTGTTTTGGTTATTCAGACTTGGAATTTGTGCATTCGGAAAATGTCGGATGTAGTCGAGATCCTTAGAAAATTTAAATACTATTTTACGATTACTTTCTGCTGACCAGGACCGTTGAGGATATGATCACATTTATAGAGAAATCACTACACTTTCGCACATGGCTAATCGACACCGCTTTGGCGGTGTCAGCACCTATGACCAATTTTTGCCCAACTGTGCACTATGGCGAATCTCACGTTGTTGCTTTCAATAAAACATACATATTCCCACTTTTTGAATGTAACCACTGGCGAATCTGCTATAAAATTATTAACAGTTCCAGAAGAAATATTTTTTAGAAACCCGTTCTCTAGTCTACTAAACTGATATGACACATTGCATTGCCAAAATCTTTAACGTAGTTTCTCGACGGTTAATATTTCATAACAAGGATAACATGTTTTTCATGTTGATTAGTGTAACTGTAGTCACTACCTATGGACTTGCCTGCTTAAAGCTTTTATTATGACATTTTTAACGCGAAACTTATGGTATTTTCGGAAAAGATGAGGGGTTAACACATTGAACCAGGTCGGTAGATGTGGCTGAACGCGGTTGTCCATATATCACAAGAAGAAATCCAGTGTTAAGTTGTTCCTTTGGATAGTTGTGTGTGTTGGAAAACGAGTGAAAATACTTCCAGTGATCAGTCTTGCGTAAAAGCCTATAAAGAACACCTGCGACTATTGGAGAATGAAAAATGATTTGAGTCAAGAGTTGGCCTATTAATTATGTGACTCACGTGGGAAACGACATTTGGAATCAGCATTATCCCAAGAAGTGTAAATATTTCGTTGAACTATACCCTATCGTTAAAGTATCTATAATAACTGACCAACTCTAAAACACTTTCTGTTTTTTCCCCTATTTGTTTAAACTCGCAGTGGAATGTAATCCCTTGAAAGGACAATGCGCCAGTCCACTTTTTCTGTATCACTGAGGCCTATCTACTTTCTCGGAGAATCGACGATTTCAATTGAACTCTTGAGTTTACTCATATTAAAACTACTGTGATTTGTTAGCTAGATGTACAATTCGACGACCCACACTGAGTCTTGCAGAGTAACCACAGATAGGTTTCAGGCTCAGAGTATTAGTCCTCTTTGTGAACAGTGTTCGAGCGCCGCGTGTGTAGTCTCAAGCTCTAGCGGATTGAAGATGATTCTAAAGGTTTATTATACAAGCATGGTCCTGCTTGTATTCTGAAGCTACCAACAATATTAACAAGCAACGTTGTTAGACCACAAGAAAGGGAAGTAACACGTTGTTGGAAATGAATGAAGATGATCGCTCGAGAAGTGAGCATCTGATGTAGCCTTCCGGAAATCCTTTACTCTCAAATGCATGCACACGTTTGTTCTATGCGTGAGCACTCTTGAGACCAAAGAAAATTGTCGTTTCTCTGATGAAGCAGTGACTACATTGTCTGAAAAGTAACGTCAATCATTATGTGAACCCTATTTGTTCAGTCGGAAACGTATCCAGTCGCAATTTTGTAAATCATTTTAGGTAGTTTCTATTTCAGACAGCATGCTTTGAATGCTGACATTTGATGTAGACATTCGTTTGGGTTTATTTCCCTCAGTAACAGCTTTGATGGAGTAATCCGGGTGTTTCAGTTTGATTTCGGCACCGTTAGTTACTTATTCGGATTGTTCAACACTTGTTTCCGATCCCGAGCCATTGTTTGAGAGTTGGCAATTACGTGTTAACCGTAACACAAGCAGGATCACTTTAGTGATACAAACAAACTAGCGCCTTGCAGCTATTTCATCTAATGTCTGTAGAACCCATTGAATATCGGACGGTTACTGATCACTTCTTGTAGAGATGTTTCTAATGTGTACAGTGGAGTTGCATATTTACTCAAATGAATTTGGTCTTGTGTGTCATTGAGTCGCTGTGCCAGTTAAAAAACTCAGCGTTCTAGCTTCCAAGGTTGCAATAGTGCATGTACATTGTATGACTTTGATGATACTTTGTAGAGAAAAAAGACTGATATTTAAGATCTTCCACGTATCAACTGTGGAAGCATTATAGGCACAGTGGACATTTTGAGCAGGTGTCTGTAGATTTTATGACTGTAAGATTGTCTAAGATGAACCGATGTTTATGAGATAAATTGCTCAGACTTTTCACTCCGAGGTTAAAGTGACATGAAACTATTCCTCTGGAGCTTAACATCACTCATTTAAATAACATTTCTGCATTCCGATAGACGTTCCAGCCGACCTACTTAGACTAGAAGTACTAGATTCAAGTTTCGATTTTGTTAACCCTCGTTCGTAGTGTATTTGCTTGTACTGGTCGGAGATTTTAACTAAGTACAAAATCTGTGTTCAAATGTGAGTGCTATTCAAGTTGAAATCTGCAACCACTCACCGGTAACATTTATTTAGTCAAATTTTCCGTAAACCATATATAGGCTTTTTGAAATAATGAGAGGTCGTCAGCGAAACAGTCATCAGCGATGAGAGCTGCGCTGTTGACTTGCACTCCAGTCAACGTAGCATGATGTCAATATTGGCATGAACAGTCCAATATATGAATGTCCGGATTGAATTTATTGTACTAGGTCGAGATTTACTCCACTCTTATTACTACTTGACACCCCCATGTTTGATTAAATTTGCACTCAGTTTATAACCAAAAAGCCATGGGCTAAGTGTAGGTTTATGACATTAAAACCCTTCTTCGAAGTGTTTTATTCATTATTTGAGGTACATTGACATTGTTCCTTTTCATTTTGTAATCAGTGTTACGTGTCAAAATTCACTTATTCCTTTTCTCTTCGACGTGGTCACGTGCTGTAGCATGAACTTTAGGACTGTCTAGTTGTAAACCCACTGTTCTAAATCTTTAAATAAGAATCTATGGTTATTCGTGAAGTCGATGGATTTTATTGGCTGCGCTTACTTCAAATGTGGAGAGTTTTTAACATAGCAAATTTTCAAAGCTAAAATTATTGAATACAAAATGAATTCCGTAATTTAGTAAAAGTACCCGATGTTTTTTTCATACGGATAAAGACATCGCTTTCGTGCTGCCAGAGGGAAGCACATTAATCTCTCTGGACCTGTAGATACCTTCAGTAGCCGGGTGTGATTATTGTTTAAATGTACTTCAGCTTTACGCAAACTACTGACACTATGGATCAGTTCTGTTGAAAGAAGCATACCTTTGGGGATGGCGATAGAAGAAATGATTGTGCGTTTACCCCTAAAATTCCCTCTTTCATATTTTTGTCCAGAAGGTAAAGGCGCCTTCCGATTTTCACTGTGTGCTCACCGTAGGTCCAAACACAACAAAACTATCATTGAATTTTCTGCAGAAGTCTGTTTTGAGTGGTATACATCCACATAAAGAGAAGAGCACTGCAACCCAACTTGTTAGTTAGCCTAAGGAATTAGAATAACATTATTACAACTCTTCAAACCTGTTCCAATTTTAGGTGTTTTGATAACACTTCCAATCTAATTGTATGTAAATTTAGAGAACAATTGTTTCTTTAAACTGAGTTGTCACTGTTTAGTGACGACCAATTCAAGTGGTTCACACTAGCGTAATAGGACAATATTAAAACCAACATGTTGTGCTAAGGTTCCAAAAATGTGCCACAGACGTTCTGTCTGAGGCAGTGTAATGTGCGACCGAAACCAGCAAGCGCGCACTAGTTGAATTTGAATTGGTAAAGGAGCGTGCTGCTGTGTTGTCGGCGCCGTTTTAGTTATTGTTTGTGTAAGTCGTGTGCATGGCTTACTGGGCCTTTGGCTCATGCTTGTTCTTGTTGTTTCCTTTTACAGGAGTTGTTGGAACCCCTACTTCAGAAGAACGCTATCCCTCGGTGTCTCTACATTGCCCCACAGTTGGTCCGAGAGTGTAACGGTCAACCCGAGTAAAAACAGCCGGTTTGCTTGCTACAGCAGATCAACAACCTGTCCTGTGCACAATTGAATCATGACAATTTTCATTAAAAATGGGCTGCTTATTTTTAGCGTACTTTCTGTTCTTGTAATCCAATCTAATCCACTGGGAAAAATGTTGTTTCATCCCATATGTTTTAATTCAAAGATGCATAGTGATCCCTGGCCACACATGCAATCTAACAGTCAGTAAGATATTTACCCCCACCATGCTTTTGTTGATCATGGTTCACGGAAACCCGAATAAACTGATGTTACGGAGCAGATCGATGTGATTCCAACAGAGTGTACACCTCTTGCTGACTAGTTTAACCAATAGGTAGGAGTGCATATATGTACAGTTCATCAACCTGAGGTGCTTTGTTCACGTCCTAAAACCGATTGTATGAAATTTCGTCAAATTCATTATCTGTTAATTTGTACACACTTGGATGGATTTAGGGTCGGTGTTTATTCCTATGCTTTCACGTAGATCAGTCAACGAGATTCTGTTCCACATCATATGACTTGACAGTATTTGAAGCCAAAATTGCCGGTTTTTTATTGTCGGTTTGTGTACACAATTGTTGAAAATAATAAAATATATTATATGTTGACCTATTCAGAATACTTTGTGCGTGATATCATTCACTTACACTCTGGAGCTCATTTTCGTCACGATTGATGCACATGAGAATTTCACCTCGAATGACAGACGATCAAAATGAAGGTTTGCAGGTCAAAAAACCGTAAAGCAGTTGAGGTAGCACGCAAAATGACGGTTTATAACCTCTCACAATTGTTTCATCTGCGTATGATATTTATACAGTAAGCCAGTTGCTGTAACAGGTTTTCAGAAGAAGTTCGAAACAGTTGGATTCTGAGACATTGGAACGAACGGAATATAAAAATTATTTTAGCCAACCACATTTCGTTCATGGCGAATGTTTTCGAGCCTAACATCAGCTATGACTAGCGACTGCCTGTTAATGGTTCAACCAACCAATTTAAACTTGTTGTAACCAATCTAATGTATACTGACGTCAATCCCTGTGTTTCAGGACAGTGAACGCCGCTCACACTTGGTCGCAGCTTTAGTATTCAGACAAACACTTTCAACTAATCCGTTTCAAAAAATAAACACCAAACTCCAGTTTTGTTCCGCGGAGCAATCGATTCGTGGTCATCATGTTGGAGCCAAGATTATACGTTACTCATGCGATTCTCAGAGAAAAGGGCTAGCTGTAAGCTCTGTCAGACCGAGAACTCTGCTGTCAAATGCTATGTTAACCAAAACTTACACTGATAAGAGCAATCCACAAGGTTTTCGTGAATCAACCAATTCAGTCTGTCACGCTCATTATTTGTGGCGTGGCGTTGATTAGAAAATCAGATTGGATTACCATTTATAATATTTTTTCAAGGAACATGTTTTTTTAAATTCCAACAAATTGTGACAATATAATTTATTCAAATGAATAATGGCAGCGAAACATATGCCAACACGTACAAGCACAAATTATGTGGGAACCAAACGTATATACATATATGTATATTGTAAATTACGAATATGTACGAAACAACGAGAGGAATTGATACACCATAGTCAAGCACCACCCACGCAATTCCATAATTCTGTTGATCTTATATATCCATTGCCTAAATGAGCTTGTCTCCCCTAGTAACCAGAGATAGTAGTACTTATCAACAAATGTTCTAGTTGTTTCAAAGTAAAGACCCGGAACAAAACTGAAGCAGCTACTCATCTTCCCACCCCCACACCTAACAGGTACATCCCTTTTTCTTATTAATTTATTCAGAAGATTCAGTGACGGGAAATAATTCTTAATGTAACTTTTACAATTTTTGATGAATGAATTCAGTCACCGTAGTAATGGTATTTATAATCGAATTAACTGTACGCCTTTCTGATAGTGAACTTACATAGTGACAGAATTAGTGGTGTTCAGAATTCTTATGCATAAATATCCGCATCAATCCAGTAATTGAAATATTTCCAAAGTCGGGATCTATTGGATCGTCCCTTAATACGAGCGCAATCGTTGTCCGCAGAACCGAAGAGAAGAATAGGTGCGGCAACAACGTTTATTGAGAGGATGAGACGAGTCAGAATTAGGCAACAGAGGTTCTAAATTTATAGGGCGAAGTAAGTACCATACATGGTCGAGAGTGAACGCGAGAAAACAGTTCAGATAACGTTCAGGCGTTCGGTCGTGCAGCTGCAATCTGATTAACTGAGTGAGATTGTTTATCCGAGTGAGCTTAAATTCAATTCAGTTCAATTCCTTTGAAGCCGGATCGATCAATCGATATGACGTGATTTGTCTTTGCTGCTTCGTTAGGAGATGCGTCTCCTAACAGGAACATATCAACCTTTTCAGTATAGTGTATGCCTTCAAGGAATGCGCTGTCATCGTGTAAGGGAATGAAAACACCTGCGGTAAAATGTATAGGGTATTGTACACATTTTCATATTCCGCTTTATTTTTATATACATTTTGCACCACTTTTCCTTGTACACAATGAACATCACTTGTTTGAATTGATTCTGCTTCGCAATACACTTTTGGTACGCGCGTCTTGTCTCCTTGACGTTCCTGTTCCGTATAGATTGGGATTGCCTGTAGCGAGCTATTCGGCGACTGCATTTTGAACTGAATATTGGCATTTGCATCTTTGTATTGGGTTAGTCCCCTACAAATGTTACCAACAAATTCAAGAACCAGAATTGTCAACAATGAACAACGTTTACGAATTGTTGAACCTTATTTTCAATGGACAGTATGCTCTACGTTCAGATCATGTAGCAATTTCGTAAAACTCATAGGCAACCCGTAAGCAGTGTTTGTAGTCAGAGCACTCACTACTAGTTTTACGGGAAAGGCCAACCAGCAGGCAACAGTGGACCAACAACAACATTCTGCCGCAATCCTGGGCATGGAGCCTGAACTAAACTACCGATGAGGCGCTTCCTGTAATCTCTGACAAGCTGTTCCAGATTGGACATTTCACAAGCTGAAATTCTCTGCAAATCAGACGAAACAGATGAGCATTTGGAGTTAGCTAGTTATTCCTGAAAATGTAAGTTTCATTAAGCCCAGACCGAGTTTGATGAAAGATTTCCTTTGATACAGCAGTAGCGTACTCAATTTGGTTAACCAAATGAAGGGTTTTATTTGAGCTTTCAAAGCTGATCGCCCGATGACTGAAGGTGTTGTTTACGGTGCTGTTTGTGCTTCACTTCTCACCTACTTATTATTGGATATGCAGAAATATATGCAGTTGTGCAGACTGACCTACGCGCTACTAATCTTTGTTATTTTTAAAAATCAAAGTTGTATTAGTCACAAAGTTATTGAGTTTCGTTTTCGCAGCAATTGCAAAATCAGAAGAAAATTCGATTATCGCATGGATGAACGCCTGCTTAGTATACGTGATCTCACTGTTTCAAAACTGTCACGTCATCTGTCCGTCAGAATACAGTCGATTTTCTATGACCGTAATTCATTGCTACATGGTATACGTCTTCATTACTTCAACCAGGTGAATATCAGGACACACAAGAACCTTCGTTTCAGACTCGCATCAGACAATTTGTAAAAGTAATGTCTTTCAAACTCTGATTATTTCTAACAGTCGACCTTTTTCGAAAAAAACTAGACTTGAATTTCGCTCTCATCAGAGCTCATCAGTAGTGCATATCCTTACCACTGCCGGGATCAGAACTCCGACCAGGCCTTTGTGAGGTAATCGTGTTGACCACTGAGCCACTGACCTTACATTGGGCACGGCCGAATTATCATATACGAACGCTCAATCACTACCGGTTATGTGTAATGATGAGGTTGCCCGATCGCCTTGAGAGGATACACAGTAACTGTCCTGTTAACTTTAGTCGATGACCCCTTGATGAGGACCTCTCTCCGAGTTGAAGTCACATAAATCATTAGCTTGTTAAGCGGTATTTGAGTACTGATGATTAGTAGGGGATTTTGATTTCTATATAGGTTGAACGTCACTACTAATTGATCACAGTCGTCTCAATCAGTTTACATAAAGCCAGCCTCTGAAAATGTTCTCGGCATAACTTTGTGAAAGCTTCTGCTCATTGTATTCAAGTTGTTTTTTACCCTCAAGAAAAATCACTGAAATTCGAACATACTTGAGGCATCCTTCTTTGTTCCATTTTACATTCTCTAATCTTCCCTGATCACTGTCCCCATAAGTAGACTACCTTTATAACTCACATCTTGACATGTGAAATTCCTTCAGTTTTCTTTTCAAGTTAGCCTGTCATCTAGCACACCACTCTGCAAAGACCTTTGCTGTTACGCCTGTTGCATATATGAAGTGTATGAATGAAATATGAATTAATTGGGCACAAAATACTTACGGTAAAACTAAACTCTCTTTTACCTTGGCCACGGTTCCCACGATGGACACAGTAAGTTGAACATATGCGGTTTCAATTGTACGCACAAACAGTATATGATAAGTGAGTAGACGGTTTAAGCTATTCGGTTAGTTTGCATATCAAATGTTAACAAGTAGGTCAACATTGTTTTATTTTGGGGGGAGCTAGGGAACACCGAGAAAATGGCCGTTTGAATCATTAAGGGAAAGACGACTTTCAAATAGCAAACCATACTGGCAACGTTGAAGTCAATGCCAAACCTTCCGCGTCCTATGCAAGTGCTGTGAATCTCCAAGGATTCTTGGGTGAATCAGGCCCTTGAAGGTTCGAACGCCATCAACACACTTCTCAAGATTGGTGGCGCTGAAATAAGAGAAGGCATTAAATGTCCACATGCGTTTAGTCTATGTAGTAAACTGAGCATGGTTCTAAATGTTTCGCTGTTCAAGTTTATTAAGAAACTGAGATTTTTTGGACGAGGTGACTACGGAAGAGTTCCAATCATGAACAACGCAGACGTTACCTATTCATTCATCAAACTTGTAGAATACTTATAACGCTGGTCTTATCTCAATGTAAACTTTGAGATTACTTATAAGTAACTGCCAGACTGTGCTCAATTAGTTCCAAAGCAAAAGAATCATTGCTTATTTTCTAAGATGTCAGTCAGTTTCAGAAGAATGTGGAGTGGGAACAAATGTTTCATAGCATGATGCGTTAGGCTTTGTGGTTATAGAAGATTGGAAAATTTCCGAAGTATCCATTGCTGGATGTTATTGAACAACAGGAACTATCTGGACCTGTTTAATTGTAGTGACTTATGGTTAGTTTTACACAAAATCGCACCGAATGTTTGCATTCAACCAAATCTCTTTAAAAAATGGAAAAAATTAACTTACTACAAAAATGTCATTCTACTTTCTTACTTATTATGTCAATAGACCACAGTAATAATTCATTGCACTTCAGATGTTTGGGTACATGAACAAAAAACAGTCAACGTCAAATTACAATGAAACCACAATGCAAAATCTGATATGTTTTGACTTCATTTTGGCGCACTTTTATTGTCCGTCTGTCAGAAGAGAAGTAGTCCAATTCTTCCGCTCTACAAAACAACGGAATATTCGAAGGACCGGCTTCTCATTACAACGAAACATTTCGTTTAAAATTTGTTTATGCATATAGTCTGAAAGGGGGTTTAACCATAAATAATTTCACTGGGACAATTAATCTAAATGTATTCATCGCGGTTTGTGCTAGTCATAAGATGGGGACATAATAAAACCTATCTCTTGCTGAGCACTAATCACGTTGTGATTAATTAAACAGCCATTTATGTATGAATCAAGGTAATACAGTTGAAGTTATTGTTAACCAACTTAGCAGATATCAACTAGGCAATTTTGGACTGATTATTGCCGTTGATGAAGATTTTTAACAAGGAATTCAAAAATTCTCTCATGATACACCTCCCTAGCGAATTTCACTCTATCTCATTCGATACATACCAAAGTTTGATTATTTGTATAACAAAGGTAAATAGAGTACTGATGAGTATATATGAGCATTTCAAAAGTGACTGTCTGAATGTGATCAATTGTGAGTAATGTTCAACTTGAAAGTTAACTAGGTTGTCTGAAGCAACTGGAAAAAATAACTAGCCATCCACGCACAAATGCAGTGGATGATGTTCTACTAGCCAGCGATCTAAAACAGGCGACACTAAACACTTTTGATCTATTTAAGTAACTGAACTATGGCGTTATCTTTATCATATGCTTTGTAAATTTCGAATCCCTAACTCTTTTAGGCTATCTCATACAGAGTCGCAAACTCCTGTTTATTAATATCACAATCGAATGGAGCGCTATTTGGTTACGCATGGTTCTATTGATTCAGCACAAACATGGTCAGGTGGGAATGACCTTGCACTTCGTTTTGCGCTCTCACTTTAAAGAATTTCCAGCCAAAATTGTACCTTTGTTTGAAACGACCTTTGATGCGAACGAACATTGATTTGCATTGGTCCTTTGTTGTAGGTGATTTTGCGGGCCAACAAATGAAACTCTCCCTAAGAGGTCTTCACATCAGCGCTAATATTACCACACATTTGAAATTCTTGTGGGATACACGTTTTGCTCATTCAAACGAAGCTCACCACCACCGCCAATAGAATCCCATCACATGTGGTATTCGAGATCACTAGGCTAGCAATACATAACGGACCAACTCGAGACTAAAACTAGCTTCAATTCAACAGACGTAAGAGAACAGTACCTGGGGAAGAAATTACCTCTGGTCTCAATTACATGTAGTTTTTCCGATCACAGTATGAAAAGCAATTGGCTGGAACATATTGGATATCAATAAATCAATAAGATCCTTTCGTATGTCATATGATTATGGTAGACTGTTTCCAGCAAACGGCTGTCCCGAGTTCTAGACCAATTAAGAAGCAATTGCATTTTACCTACAACAGAAATCAGAGAAATCTTTCGTTTGTGAAGATGATAGTAATGTGCCAATGGAACTCATTCATTTTCTAAAGTGAAAATGTGTTTTCTCTTGTCTTCACAACCGGTGTATAGCGAGAAGTTCGTATGTGTTAATGTTGGTGTTTTAGTTCACAGTTCTTACCAATCTTTGTTTTATAAAACATCACAGAGTCGTGCACATTTCACAGTGTATTTGAGTGTGCAAAAGTTGTCTGACTTATCTGGCAAACTTTATTATGGCGAAAAACCATTTTATGAGTCAAAGTTATCTGTAACTATACCCGGGAACGACAGACGGTACGCGTATTTTGACTACACCGACTGGAATTTCCGAAAACAGATATTTGTGATAGATTTTGTGTCAGTTTGCATCCATAGGCGGAAAAAAGCTCGCAACTAAGTTAATATAATCTGAGCTTCGTTTCGACGCCTTGTCAAATTTTTCTGCTCGGTTTATCTCTTAAAGATAATTGAACCCCATGAGCAAATCGTCCAATTTGTTGCCAGTCAAACGGAAGCGAAACTTAAATGAAAATTTCCATGGTGTTCAAAATGGCTAGTTCTGATTCCATGGATGATCCATCGGCAAGCTTAAATAAAACAGATTTCACGCCCTTATTTTTCCAACAAGTTGAGAAAGTTTATTACTGTAGCCCAAAAGCAAATGACTTATCGGTTTCTAAATTTCATATTCGATGATTTGTAGTTGGCTTTAACTCATGTACCACGTGACCACGTCTGTACAACGTGGTATGAACGATACATCACATGAATATGAGTGCAATTTAATTCAATACATCTGTAATAGTTTTAAAAAATAACCTCAACAGTTTGATTTGTAGTGCTTAGTTAAACATACATATGTAGTTTGTAAAATTGACTTAACAGAGAAATCTACTTCGACAGACAAATGGCAGGCCTTTATTAAAAACGTCATTGAACAGGTGCAAGTCAGATGTTCTTTAATGTGGGTTACGACTGTGAAAAACTGGTGCGTCTTGTTAGACTGTGTAATGGGGAACGTACTTTGGTTTGTAACTGTGTCCCGTGGTGGTCTATTTGCACCAGTATGTAAGAAAAACGATTTAAGTCAAACTACTGGCCAGGTCTTTTGCAGAAAAGAAGACACAAGATGGAGGTGTACCAAATTCAGCGATGTTTATTTATATTCGCCCCAGAATTCTTCTGTTATTTTCAGAACCCTTATTGAAGCAGTGATAAACGGTTGATTTGTTGAACACTTGTTGTCTTGGTTACATATAAATTTTTATTACTTCTAGAAAATTCGCCATATCGTTTACTGAAACATACTGCACTTCAAGGTCAACAATGAGTGATAAAGCATTGATTTTTCCGATCAATATCGATATGTTGACCTCTGTACACTATTAAGCTTACCTAATGGGATACGGGTTTCAGTTTTGACTAAGTAACTGAAAAATGTCAATATTTCATGATATGTCAATCAGGAATTGACCATAATGAAAATGAGCCGTGGTAAACTGAGATGTAGCTACTTCGGTAACCATAACTACTTGTAAACATAAGTTCACTTAACTGACCACAACTCTCGGTCATATTCTCATTAGGACACAAGAAGCGTTCGTGTAACTCTGTATAATAACATTCACTGACTTCATCACCTATTTTTCTACGAATGCTGTTCTTTTGAAATATTTTTGTTGCAAAATTGTATGTCAACGTGTGCACTGAGGAAAGTCTTCAAATTTAAAGAAAATTCGTGGTTTTTGGACATAATGTCGTAATTGTTGTGAATCGAGATTTTATAAGTTTCTCAGGAAAATTCACGTTTTCCACAAAACGTACTGCTCTAAATAGTTTCCCGCTTGTTTCTTCGATGCAAAACGATGTGGTTTTGCAGGCAGTCGGGCTCAATAAACAATTGGACAGCGGTACAAAAATGGCTGGGTCTAAATCCCATTATGCACTTCAAGTAGTCACATCAACGAATTAGTGATCGGGCCAACCGTGTAAGTATCGTTTCTAAACCTTGTTAAGTTACTCCGTAATTTTCCGTTTGTGAGGATATTTACATACTCATATTCATTCCAACATGTAAATCACGTGTTTCGCATGATTCACCTTCAAAATCTATGTTTCATGAAAATGTTTGGCAAATTTGTTAACTTATAAAACCCATATGTATCTTCAGCCACCTTCAAATTGGCAGCAAACGCACTGCCGACTAACCAAGCAGGCCATGATGAGAGCTTATAAGTATCATATTTGAACTCCCTTCGCGTTGCGTCTTATAGAAAGAATGGAAAAAATAGGAGCTTCAGGTTGATTTGAACCAGTGACGAAACCAAAGTGACTTTTTGTTCAATAAATCAAATGTGGGCTACTTCGCGGATAAAAAATAACGCACTCTAACTACCCTGTGTTAAGATATGTACCACTGAATCTATTGGAATCAATGTCATATAACACGCAACTTCGTTTGTAAGCAGTGTAGGACGAAATGCACGCGCGAAATCTGAGGGACACGTATGAACGCCAGGAAGACTAGGGGACAGAAGCGACTGTTACAAACGTGTATATGCATTACGTGGGACGTGTCACTCAAGACAATGTGACAGCACTGCTGCCATGAATATAAACATGCAGTAGCCATTTGTTGTTTTGTATTTTCACACAACTTGTAATGGATGTCTGACAATAAACAACTTCCCAGGCTAAGCATATTTCGTGGTCATAACAATGGTCGTCTTGACAAGTTGATTCGGAGGAAGGTTATCTGATGATGGCACTAAAGTTGGTTCGACATAACGATAGAGGTAATCATAGAAAAGAGTTATTTATATTTTTTTGTTGATGTCAACTTGATTAACACATCGTTTCATATTCATTCGTTAGATGCATGTTTGACTGCCAGGTCCATCTGCAACCATCGTTTAGGTGTCCAGACACAGTACGAACAGTTTAAAATGATCATACGAGCTTTGGAAAACAGAATGATTACTTCTAACGCTACACAGATCCTATGGAAAACGGAATGAGGTCCATTTGCTGCAAAATATTTGACTATGTGATCAATCGTGTGATTAGTTATCTAATATCAGCATGGTTAGTCTGATGGTAGCTATGACTAGCTGTACACCCGATAATGCTATAGTAGTGGTCTTAGGATGAATGACTATAAAGTATATTGACTCAGTTAACTATGTTCTCAATACTACTGATGTTGTTGAAACTTTTTAACTCACGTACGTATCACGTGTTTCTAAAGAACTGTAATTGGTATAATTAGCTCATATATTTGTCAGAGTATTGAGTGAAATCAGCTCGTATGGGCAATTGCTGCTCTTCACAGAGTCGTTGGCATCCGTGTTAGCTATCTATTTTGAATCACCCAAAAGACGGTCAATTCAGATCCGCACACTTGCACACCAGTTTCTCTTCAGCTTAGCTGAGATGATATTGTGTTGACACAATATCCAATCGGTTACACAATATAATTTTAACTGATAATTTTTACCAATTTCATAAACTGTTTTTTGTAAGATCAACTACGGAGGAATTTTGTATTTTTCAGTTAAGTTGAGAAACTATTTATTGACATCAATGTTTGAAGACCTTATGGAATCACAGACAAACCGTATGAACTCATGAAGACAAAAAGGTAATTATTGTGTTCATTCATATTAAAATGAATTACTTGTGTGTGTGTGTGTTAGCATCAGCCTTCATAAAGTTGTTTGTATGATCCACCGTTCTGTGTGTTTACTCAGGACATTGCACAGTGTGATAAGTTCTCTGCTGACCAGTAGGAAAGGCGGTCGCGAATCGAGACAATTTTCATGTGGCAGGAAGGGGATCAACAAAAGATTTTGATTCTGTAATTTCCATGATATCTGCCACGATGTTTACAGTTACATCGATGGAGGTAACGAACTGTTCCTAGAGAATGATCCAGTGATATCACATCATCGGGATGAAAATTCCACAAGCAACGCCCTTCCCCATTTTGAAGCAATACGTTGGCAACATAATCTGCAGACGTTGTAGAGTTTAAATCATTATGTCGGAACTGGTTCCAAGAACCACACACGTCACTTGGGCACTAAAGGATCCACCCAACATAAACTGCCCTCCTGGAAAGACAGCTGAGTATCTTCAACGGACGTAATTCTTCTTGAGGGAAGAAATCTTTTATTACTACGAGATGCATGCGAAGTAAGCAGCATTAATTTATCTAATCTATTGAAATAATCGAAAGTAAAATAACAATACTGCAGTCTCGCCAGGACTGATTTTACTGTGTCAAATTACTAGACCCACATGAATGAAGTAGATTATAAGTTGTCAACTGCCCATAAGGTTGTCAAGTTGTCATGTTGCCATGGTCACGATTACGTAATAATTAGTGTGCTTGTAGGCGTGTCTCGTCTCTACTTATCCCTATCTATATAATGTATATAAATTGCTTATTTTACGTTTGCAACTGATGAGAGTAAATGAAATGTTATCATATCGTAATATATGTCGTTTTTCTAATCTGATGAATTGGTTAAAGGTGGCCCAATGTTTCAAACTCATACGGTGTTCTGCATATTTTACAAAGGCCATAAAACGATGATAGACCACAATACAACAGGGAGAAGATAGTAGAATAACTTAAGTTCATCTCTGTCCAGTATATGACCTTGTGGAACTGTAGGTTGTACGCACATTTTGATACCCTCAAGTTGTGCAATTCCTATAAACAGTCATACGACAAGTATTCGTTAGAAGAACAATTTGTGATTTTCTATTTAACAAACAAAAATCAAGTTTTAAAAGATAGTATAAAGTTACTGATATGCTAAGGAAAGCTAGTCAGATAACGACTGTTTGGGAATGCTTTAGTATGCTGATTATGCTTAGTTGTTTTCCAAATGGACGGTACTCAATTCATATTGCAATTGCGTCACTTGAGTAAACAAATTTAGGTAATTAAATTCTCAAACGCCATCTTTTATATCATCTGAGTACTCAGACCCAAACTGGATTACTCCTAAAAATCAACACTATCGTACGCGTTAAACTAGCTTTCCTAGTGGAGTTCAGATGCAAGCATCACTTAGACCGATTTCAACAATCTACCGTTTCTATATTTTTTATGACCAAAACCTCACCCACACATTCAATATTGTCTAGATCACGTGACCGAAGTTATCTTCTTGACATTCATCATCATCATAATCATCATCATCATCATCATAGACAGCAATACATCAGTGATTCACACTGATGCTTAACTGCCACACAACCGTGAAGAAGAAGAAGCAAACCCTGTTTAGGAAGAGAGATTAAAAGGGAGGGTAGGGGACCTAACCACTAAAAAAAGAGCCACGTCCACATTCAAACATACAACATCAAGGCACCTACACCTTGCAAACAAACAACCAAGCTGTAAGTGAAAGTAAGGCGTCATCAGCAAGACAGCTTCCTTACGGCTTTCACTGCCCCGCGTCATTAAGTTCACTCACTTCACAGACAACTCGGCCAAACAACGACAACATTCACGCCACTGAGCTCGGTTAGCCGCCATCTCATCTAGAGTTTCAAGCCACTGACTTTCTGAGTCGCGAGGGCTCCAACCCGGGAGACGAACCCGACCTACAGTGCCCAATCCCTTCGTGAACGATTTCATTTGTCTACGCCAGGTCATCATCTGTCCACCTCGCACCTTATGCCAATCGGCCGCAGCGTCGGCAAACAGTGCTCGGTGTGGTAAACGACTAGCTGGCATCCTTAGCACCTGACCTAATCACCTAAGTCTGTGCAGGTGTAAGGACTGAACGAAGAAACTCATTTGACAATCAGTGCCAAACACCCGCTTCCTAACCTCCTCGTTGCTTGTATCGGGTGTGCCACCCGATACGAGCGATTG
>JTDE01000662.1:20931-33219 GCA_014338405.1 Paragonimus skrjabini miyazakii
TTATACTCAGCGCACAGCTGCAACAATCGCTCACCATTATCGGACCGATGAGACGCTATCCCAAACTTGCCACCCAAACGAGATTCGGCCTCACCAAGGCGACCAAACTGAGCATTCATATCTCCCGCCAGAACGACTATATCAGAGCTATGTGTCGACCGGAAGAGAGAATCCAGATCTGAGTAAAACGCGTCTTTGATGCCGTGAGTATGCGCTCTGTGTTGAGAGGACTCTCGACACAAAGGATACATAAACCGCTGATGTATGCTTTCTCCTTTTAACAGCACTCACGTTTGTTACCTTGAGGCAATGAACTACTGCCGACGAGTATGGTACATCCAAGTAACAGTCACTATAGTTTCATGCACACCGTCTGCACCGGAATGAAGCTGGATTGTTGTGACAGGAAAAAGTAACTTGTTAACACACTTTCTAAGTCCACAGTTAGCGCATCAGCGAGGTATTTTCAAAGACATATATTCAAACAGATTTCACGCTGGTCAAACCAAAGATTGTTGTAGGTGAGTGATGTTTTGCCCAGAGAGCTGGTTCTTAAATGAATGTACCACGCTGTTAATATCTTCTCCAATCTTTGAATAATAGAAACCCATTACACATTTAGTGAAATGTCAGTCAATTTAATGATTAATTCAGGATAATTGCTCGGAGATTGCTGATAAACTGATATAGTGAAAATGAAAACTAACATAAAAATCACCGAGCAAGGCAATAATGTAACACATTGGTCATCTTCTAGATAGTCAGTAAAATTTTTGCAGTCATTTCTTTGGTCACGCAAGTCAGTTTATAAGGAACAACTTTCAAAATATCAATCGATTTTTGTTCAATTCATCAAAATGATTGGATTGTGTGTGTACCTGTCAGCGTCTGGAACCTTTCCAATGGTTTTTACTTAGGTATAAATGCGATATCGAATTACAGCCTACATTCTATTCATTTGTTACAAGGTTATCGTCCAGTTGTTATAAACCTCCGAATGACCACAACTTAGAAAAGATGCTATAGACTAATTATTGGAGTTAACAAAACTCCACAAGCGCAATACATTAAGAGAATCAATCAGTATCCATTCCATTTACACGTGATTCCCATCAGATTATTTCGTTGAATTTCACATATCATCAATCAATCAAACCTTCCTCATCTAGACGACAACGTCGGTTCGAGTCGTTCTTAAACTGTTTCCAATATAAACGATTTGTACCCATCAACTTTCGTCAAATCAAGTGCTGTAGCAATTCGGAACGATTGAACACACTTTTGATAAAATTAGTTATTGGAAGGCAAAACGTGGCAAAAATGCTCACTTTTGATACGTAATCTTCAGCCCAAATATAACATAAAGAATAATAGAATATTTTTGTAATTATACCAAGAATATTCATAAAAGTCAAGGTTGCAAATAGGTGTTTTCGGTCTTACTCATCACGCATTGGAATATGGTTATATGCAACGTTAATAGTCATGGAAAATGTGGATGACTGTCTAGCCGGGTGATGGCGGGTTTGTTTGTTTGTGTGTGTGTGTGTGTTGTGCTTACATGGATCATGTGTGATAACGTGTTAATTGGGTTACTGGGACATGGGGTTTCAGACCGTTTACACATGGTTGGCCGCGGGAGGTGTAGGGCCTGTACGTTGCGTCTAACCATATTCTTGTTACTTACAAGTCTAATTAATCACTTGTAATTGTATATGCCTAATGAGAGTTACCGGAAACAGCTGTTTGCAATCCTGACTTTTATAAATAAAATATTTTTCCTACTGGGGTTATGTGTAATGTAATGTTATTTGGGATGCGTGAATTTGGACACTGGGGCGCAGCGTCACTTTTCCTAACGACGACAGGTCATGATAATTTCAACACTTTAACAAAGAACCGCTGCATGCACAAATTACGACTTCGTAGCCAGCTTGTGTAAACCTCCGAGGAGGTAGGATATGACATTTTCAGAACAGACGTCTGAACACACGTGAAGAGAAAAATTGGCTGTGGCCCGAGTCCACTAGATGAGCCAAAATTACGAAGGAGATCCCTTTTACTGTGCAATTGTGAACAGTGCAGGATGGTGTTCACATATTCTCTCTAATTTGATCTCTGTTATGTGACCGGCGTTGTCTGGTCCATAAAAACAAGATAATGAGTAAAAAGTAGTTGGTGCTGAGTTCTTGAAGTGAAGGGGCACAACTGCCTTACAGATAAATGATAGCCCAAGCTGTGCAGCATAAGAATCATCCTTGGGCCAGTGTCGAGTTGACCTCCCAGTGGTGCTTCTGCTATTACATCATTTTACGGCAGGCTTATATAGATTAGATGATTCACTGTCTACGGGCCCTATTCGCTGCGTAGTGCCAACTAGGAGCTTTTCAAAATATACACCAGAATGAAACTCTTTGCGTAAAAACGTTATGGGCACAGCTGAAACTTGTCAACATCTTACAGTACAAAAGTGTAGGATATCATTGTGCTCTTTGCTTTAATTGGTTAAAACAAGGAGTTGTGGAGTTTGTTTCCAAAAAAGCGTACCTTCTGGTCAATCAAAATTCCTGATTAAAACTACTCTAAACATTCTTATTCACAAAAATGTCAGTCATTTTCCAGTGTCTTTAATTGCTTGAATGAAGATTGAAAGTTTGACGAACTGCCAAGATAATGGAGAGAAGCATGCAATACACACAAGCACATAGTTAGCTTTTCATCGTACACGTTTCCTAACCGATAGCTACTATCAATGGATGGACCACGAACGAATGACTCAATAACAATGGACAATCTTGAGTCTTACTGAACGTTAAAATACACAACTAGTGAGAATGTTCACTTGACTTCTGAGATGTATGATGAATCATAAGTTATTTCCTAATAATTTGTCTTGGTATGTGTAACCAGCTAAAGTATTGTAGTGAAGCTGGAAAAGATATTCAGTGTGATCACATTCGCTAATCTGGAATAAGAAGGAAGGATATATTGGTGTTGACGCAGGTTCATTTCCACGCCATAGACAACCGTACTGAAACAGATATTACTAACGAATCAAAAGACAGAGAGGGAGAGTCAAACAATATAGCATACGAAAGTGCAAACAATAGTTTACAGCTATTACGTCTAATTTAACGGGGAGTGATTTCGGAGTCAATTGTACGATCAAAAAGGATAGCAAAAACGTGGTTTAATGGAATGTACTTGTCGAAAACCAAAATGTCAGTATAAAACATCAGCGCAATTTAAACTCGAAAGTAAATTAGAACGAAGTACAAGGTAAAACACCGCCCAATGAAAACAAGATAAAAATGGCTTAGAAACACGTAAATACTGAAAGAGTTTCACCAAAGGTGAGCCGACTTGTGCCAATGTCTAAGGGAAATAGATGGAATACTAGCATGGAAAACTTTGAGAATAATTTCTACAGGATCCCTAAACAACCGATACATAGTAAGTCATCAACATTAAACAAATATTTACCGTTACTGATGTATAGTCGGGGATTTGGTTAATTTCAAACAAAATATTACTCACAATTGATTACAGCCTTTGCATTCAGGTGGACTTTCTAGCCAGTCTCTTTCCAACAGAAACACTTGATTCGAGTTTCTTTCTTGTCATAATTCGTCAGTAGTGCATCTGCTTGCTATGTCCGAGACTAGAACTCCGACCACGCATTCATGAGACAACCCTGTTGACCACTGCATCATTAACCTCTCATTTGACACGACCAATTTATCGTATGTGAACACTCAACTACGTTAGCTTGTAAATAATGATCAGGTTGCCCGATCGTCTCAATAGCAGATACAGTTACTGTCTGCTAACTCCAGTCCATACTCCCGCGATTAGGACTTCCTAGACAGGTCGAAATCTCCGACCTCATTAAACTTGCTAGGCACTTTTTACCAGACGACCTACAAACTATTCAGCGCCTAGCTCTACAAGCCTATGAAATTGTCACCAATCTTGATCGTTCTCCAAAATACCAGGACCTTAAGTCCCTTTTGCTGCTATAAGTTGTTCAGTAAAGCAAGATGTTTATTGCCTAATTTGACTTTGATGCCACTCTCGCACTGGCGTTTGTGAAGCGAAATTCTAGTCCATAACATGATGAGATTTCCATTTAAATTTTTTATGCATTACTACCTGATTCTGTGTCTCTGGTTGTCGCTTCTTCTTGTGAATATCTGTTTGCATTTTCTCCCGTTGGCCCGATTTAGATGAGTGCTCGTTTGTTCGGTGGCAAATGTTGTTTAATATCCATTCACTAGGGGGTTTCAACCATAGTTCATCACCATGTGGAGATATTCCACTGAGTGATGGAATAATCACGTCTCCAATTTGGTCATCCATCATATTACACACAAATCCACTGTTGCTGCATAGATTTGATTCACGTGGCTTTTAGGGTTGGAGAAACACATGTAACAAACTAAGTCCTTCGACCAGAAACCACTAGGATTAGAACTTCCAGTCAATAGAATATCCTCCAGTTGAAGTCCTTTGAGGGCAAAAACCGTCTGTTTCACATTAGCTACCTGGTTAGATGCACCTAAGTCCTCCGTTACCAGGGCACATTAACTGGCTGTTGCATTTGTCTTCAACCTTTCATCAATACGCCCTTGAAGGCTGATTTGATCCCCGGTTGCATCTTTGTTACTACGTCCTTTGAAATACATTCCAAGTAATCCTCGGTTCACAGTGCTTTTTTGACAGACGACGGTAAGTTGTAGTTCTGCGCTGTTGTCACGCGGTGATTCGGGTATCAGACGAATCCAGTTAGCATGTTTTCCAATACCGAAGCGTCACTTAGTCTTCTCAAACTATACCACAATCCCACTAAAGTATTTCCGTGCAGCGTTGATAACATGACCCAATTTCTCATCTTTTCCGCTACCTTGAAGGTTTATTGGATAATTCGTGCAAGTTGAAAACCTTTGATTTACGCACGAGTTCGATTTCAGCTTCAACGAAAATAGTCATGTTGATACTGAATAGATTTTACTTTCATCAGTGTAGATCCACTGCTAAACTAGAAACAAATTTTAGTTTTAAACAGATTGAACAGCACCTGAATGTGGCAGAGCGTTTGTATACGTTAATTCATTCATCACCAATGAGGGGTCAATGGTTCACTGGTAAACACGATCTCCTGTTGAGGGCATGGTCGGAGTTTTCGCTTCAACTAAAAGGTTTATGGGGATGCTGCAAGTACGATCACATCCGAGCGAGGTTCAATTTACAGTCGAAGTTTTATGGCATAATAAACTGTCAGTAACACTGGTGAATAGTATTTAGTCTGTACACACCGAGTTCTATTATCCTGATTCGCGAGAGCTTCAGACAAAATAATTTTGCGTCTAGAAGAATGTCTGTTACCAGAACAAATGCCCAATTGCATACTGATGTGTCGGAAAATAACCAGAATAATTAATGAATGCAAATAGGTGTTCCCTCTTGGTGACGTATTTCTGTATAGTATACATCAATATCAGTACAGACGTAAACCTAAGTGTTCATAACTTTGAGTTACAACAACGGGACTGTTGGCCAGACAACAGCTGCAATAGCTGCGATCAATTGTGGGTGATGTTCAACTTGGAATTAACCAAATCTCAGATTACTCATCAGTAATTTAAAATATCGCCCAGAAGGTTTAATGAGATCGAAGATTTCGACCTGTCTAGGAAGTCCTAATCGCGGGAGTATGGACTGGAGTTAACAGACAGTAATTGTATCTGCTGTCCAGACGATCGGGCAACCTGATCATTATTTATAAGCGAACGTAGTTGAGTGTTCACATGCGGTAATTTGGTCGTATCAAATGAGAGGTTAATGATGCAGTGGTCAACAGGGTTGCCTCATGAATGCGTGGTCGGAGTTCTAGTCTCGGACATAGCAAGCAGATGCACTACTGACGGGCTCTAATGAGAGCGAAACTTGAGTTTGGTGCTTATTTTCGAAAGTGGCCGATTGTAACTTCTATGGGGATGCGACAGCTGCGATCAGTTGTGGGTGGTGTTCAACTTGAAATTAACCAAATCCCCGACTACTCATCCGTAAGCAAATAAATATTTCTACTCATGACAATAAGAGCTTCCAGAAATAAAATTTCCCAGAATTGTTTTGCTAAGGGCGTCCGTAAACATGAACTAAACAGGATACGGTGAAATTAACATCGTAAAGTTTATGGCGTTGAAACCTGTTCGACTGTCTCCCTTATAATCTGTTTTCGCTTACATTTCTTGAGGATCTGTTCTATACTATCTTTGAGACTTGATTTGTAATCTTCAGATATGAGTTTGTTAAAGTTTCACACAGAAATAAGGTTTGATTTTTTAGGGCTGGCTGAAATTCGGACTGTTTTTCTGTCCGTGCAGATCAAGATGTTCACATTCGAAAAACATGTCTTCTAGCCGTCAAAAGTTCTGTTGATGTTCCAAATGGGATGGGTGATTGACATATGTGCAAATATTTTCTTTCAATTTCATGTGTTAACACTAGTGGTAACACCAACTGTTAAATCCAGTTCATATAAGTTGGTTGCTAGTACGATTACCATGACAAAATGTTTTAACTTATTCTCGGTTTCTCGGTTTCGGAAGTTAGAAGCAGCTCATTGAAGTCACGTTGCATACATAATTGTTCTATCCTTGATTGATAAGTTCAATGTAATCAGATTCCGTGCCATAGGTTGTGTTTGTAATCGTATTGCAACAACTAGGCGGTTATGCTGTTTTTGAAATTGGTAGTCTATCCTCCTCTATAACTTTTTTTATAAAACTATTTTCAGAATTAATTTCTGGTCACACACTTCCGGTCTAACTCAGAGTGACTTACATTAAGAGGTTGTCTGAGTACTTTATATCATGATCCAGAGGTTTAATAACTAGTATGTGTTGATTAAGATCGCTCAATCTAAATCTGAGTTCGGTTTAATCTTTCCAAACAGGAGTTTCGTATTCGCCATTCGTCACGGAATTGGACGGTTTTCAGGATGCAATTGTGATTCCTCTTTATTCCCGATTCGAGACAGCCCCAAATTTGTTCGTACGGAATCAGTTCTGTTCAATTTTGTAGGCGACGTTTCCACGGAGCACACTATATAGAGACGTGGTCCTTCTTTGCCCGGCGCAATGTTTATCTTGAATGAGTCAACCAGTCTAACAATGGTGATACCCAAGATATTTTGAAGAATAGTATTTCACCTGAGTTTTGCCCATTTTGCCCGTCAATTTAACATACTTTGAATCCCGGACTACCAGTAGCAGCGGGTTGCCGGAGATATCTGTGTGTGTTGTTCAGTTTAGAACATACATCACCTCGTATACTGAATATGCTGTAGAATCCTTAATCTAAGTGATCGAACAAGTAACGAGTGATCCTTCAGTCTCAAGCGACGCATATAAGTTGTGAATGAAGTACAAGTAACAAGTTCCGAAAGTTTCAATCACTTCATAGTTTGGAGAGATGACTAAGCAAATATGACGTTTTATTCGTACAGCTGAACAACGATAATATTTGGTAATCGAACTCTGAGTCACTAGAATTAGGGAGAGTCGAGTGTATAGCAAGTTAGACTCAATGCAAAATATGCTTCGCACGTTCACAAAAAGAAAACTGAAGCCAACCTGATTTCAATAATGAATGATACAGTTTGGTGGCAAGTTGCGAATTAACTGATCGATTTGATAGTCTTACGAAACAAACTGGTTCGTTGGTTGACAGACTGTCTGATGTCATCAAAGCGAAAATCTGACATTTACGTTCAAACATTTGTTCAGTCTACTTGAAGCCTGACGAGCTAACTCTAGCAGACAACAGGCTTTGAATTATTGCTTACGTTATTTCCATTGTACGAGATGATGACATTTATATGCAATCTGGTGGAGTAGGAAGACATGGATGTGAAATTTCCCCGAATCAACTGGAACTTTCTCTGTTACTATTTACGCACCTGGTTGGTTTTTGAAATGAACCCAATCAATAAGTCGTGGGGGCTTCATGGGAACCTCGCCTGAACCAATTCTCTCTGACTTTTTATTCCACTGACAGAAAGGCAAATTGCTATGAAGATCTCGGCTTTATCGTTACACAACCTTTATGTTGATGATATTCTCATGCAACCTGCGCACAAGATCGGGGATTTGATAAC
This sequence comes from Paragonimus skrjabini miyazakii, assembly GCA_014338405.1. Lineage (NCBI taxonomy): Eukaryota > Metazoa > Platyhelminthes > Trematoda > Plagiorchiida > Troglotrematidae > Paragonimus > Paragonimus skrjabini miyazakii. Next base: position 29,093 of record JTDE01000662.1, read on the forward strand.
TTTTATACATCCCTCGAAAAGATACGCTGGATCATCTACGGACTAGTAATGCGTCTGACAGATGTCAAGTTCTTTTTCTTATAATAAACAAATCGGAAAATCTTGGCCATGGGAACAAAGTCACTGTCCCCACAAATTGCTCTCAGGTCACATAAAAAGACGAATGCGCAAAGCCACTTTCTTCCGATTCAGAAACGCGTGTGAAATTGTAACGTGCGGACGAAATTAGCAAGCGCGCACAGGTTGAATTTGAATTTTGTAACAGGGCGTGCTGCTGTGTTGTCATTGCCGTTTTCGTTTATTTAAGTCGTGTGTATGACTTACTAGGCCTTTGACTCATGCTTGTTTGTGTTGGTTCCTTTTACAGGATTGTTGCTGGAACCCTCTACTTCGGAAAAACGCTATCCCCCGGTGTCTCCACAGTGCTCCAAAATTGGTCCGTTAGTGTAACGGACATTCAGAAAAGGAACGGCCGGCTTGAATGTTACAAAATGGAGGGAAATACAAGGTGTTTTTATGATACATGGTAACCTACAATCTTGAAGCGAAGGATTAAAAGACAGTTATTAAAAATAGTATTTGCCATTTCTAAACCATCAATGAGAATGATGGAATAGAAGGTCGGCCAGGTGAAAAATAGCGAAGGTTACCATCTGATTGTTCTGGGAGTTTACGTACGTTCTCATTAGTCAAAATCGAGGAAGAAGGCAGCGTTGGATGGAAAAATGGAGTTTCCTTTCAGTAAAACGGGGATTACCTGTCACGTTAATTTGTTAGTCAGTTGCGAACTAAAGAAAAACGAGTGCCTTCAGTTCCTCAACATCCTCATCAATCTCAGGGTTGACAGATTTCGAAAGGGTTCGTTCGCAGACAACCAGTCTGGATTTGTCAGTTCATTCACTTTTACAGGCTGTACGCTAACGAAGAACAAACAAGCAACAGTGAACTCACGGTTTACATGCACTAGACATATTTGATCATTAGAACGTTTAGCCAAAAATCTTTGATTATTTGTAATACCGTTGTGAGATAATAAATACCAGCTGAAATTTTTCGGTTGACAAAGGCAGACACTACACAGTTCTCACGGCTGGGAAAAAGTCTACATTGAACTGTCAGTCCAAGTTGAAAACTGTTTGCTTCAAACCACAAAACTTCTCACTGCATCGATTAAACAAACTTACGTTGCAGCTGAAACCTTAGTCGTTGACCAAACTCGCGGGCCATCGTCGCTTTCAATGAAGGGAAAACAACCTATTGGCACCAATTCACTCTGTATTTGTCAAGTTGCGTGTGGCTGAGGCAAAAATTACACCGACAGAAAATATAGGTGCTTGAAATCTAGGATGAGGCAACATTTATCAAAATGAGTTCTGAATGTGACTGCATACTCAAATGCATTCGTCCTGAGGATCACTCACAATTTCAACTCCGTCTTCTATCAAATACGTATTTGCAAAGCAACGTTCACGTATTTGCCACAGGCCAGCGGACCAATCTGGACTTCATATTTATACCTAAAAAGATCCACTTTAATCCATCATTATCTACAACAATACACACAGAAAGGTTTAGGTCCAGTTTAGTTCATATCATAATTAAAAAGGGTCCAAAACCATCTGAATAAACTAATTTCAAGAGTGCAGATCATTGCATTCCCAAAGACTGGTTACTACCCATCAAGATCAAAACTCCTTCCGATGTAAACTTTATTAGATCTGGAATACATTCGGAATTTCTCAGTTGATAGTATAAGTAAGTACAAAGAACAAAGTCATTTTCAGCTCCACGCATACAGAGGTGTGGAAAGTACTCCAGGACAAACACATTTCTAGCTACGTATCAGTAGGTTTTCTTCAGTAGCGTTCTACAAAGTAGGTTTACAGAGTAAGATCTCACGATGTGCTGATAACCCGGACCGGAGCACGAATCACACCTGATCTTCCGTAGATTCTACTCCGCGCTTTAGAACGGTATTTTGTAGCCATTATTCAAAAAACATCAAAAAGAACTCAACATTCAAGGGTAGCCTGCTGAAGTTAAATAGCTGAATTAAAATTTCTGTTGCTATTATGCTTGCCATTGTAAGTTTAACAACAATGTTTTGAGTGGTGCTCAAAATCATTGGAAAAAGAACATAAGGCGTTCTTTATGGTCTTGCACAAGTGCAGTTCACAAAAAAGATCACTACAATATCTGGGCTTATCAATAAGGTCACACTTGCAAGGTCTCTTTAGCTGCAGGATAGTATCACTCATATTATGTTTTAATTCTGAAGTATATCTAATCCGGTTTTCGAATCTTATGCATCTTCTACACCGGTTGTTCTGTCCCCAAAAAGTACATCATGGTCTTTCCATTAAACACTCCATACATTCCGTACATTCCCTAAGGGATTTTTAATAGATAATTGTCTAACTTATGCCGCAACGATTTTGTATTTATCTGACCTTGATTTCAAACTCTGGAATGTTTTCACTCATCATCTTCTTTTCGCTTCTTTTGAATGTACATTACAACTTCAACCAGATGCCGTTACTAATCATTACATACCCCGACCTATATCTAGGGAGTTTCTGTTACTCCTTACTTACAATCAGCCGTTATGCAGCAGAATTGATTGGGAAGCTCAGATAACAGCAGTTCTCCGTTATTCCACCCTTGTGGCTATTCAGCATTCGCAACTTGAGACGGCTAAAGATGAGACGCTTGCTGGTGACCACGCAAATTTTTATTAAAAACTAACGTTTTGACATTTTCGCAAGTGATTTAGAATGTCTGTTTTATGGAGGTCTGCGGTGAACCTGATTAAATACACAATTGTAGAAATGGTGAATCTCGTTTCTTCTGTAATCTCTTCAGCACCATACATTTATCAGTCAATGTATTTACTTAATATCGGAGAGGAAATAATTACTTCTAAAACCAAGAGGGCAATAGAATACATGAAAATGTTTCATAACTTACTTACTCCGTAACATAAAATTTGTGGGATTACGTGTGAACAAATACGTGTACACAACTGTGCACAAGTTGCCCCCGTGACCCACATTTATTCATCAATCCACACACCTGATTAGTTTCATTGACCTATCTTGCCTACGGCACCGGCATGCGGACGAGCAAACGATGCTAAAATCTCACACAGACTCCGGTGAGTCATAACGTTGCGATTATCATTTACAGTAATAAAACAAGAAGCAACCTGAATTGGATTTGATTAAAACAAATTAATGGAAGTTTGCTCTACATGAAACTCAAAAATAGACTTCATCCTTGACTTGCTTTGAAAGCAATGCATTATGCCATCTAAAAATATGTTCACAATGAAACTTCTCTCCTGATAAATATCTAAGTAGCATATTTATAGAAATTTCACACACTGAACAAAATTTTGATGCCAGTTTTTCTTGTCTAACGCCTGTCCCACAATCTGCATTATATTAGTTTGTGCGATTTATCCATTAGTGTGTTTTAGTATGTCAATTTACAAACGTCAGTTGTAATCTTATTGTTAACACTGGATGCTGAATTCAAGATGCATATGTCATTTTACAAATTATTGATGATTTTTTGATTGTATGTTTAAAATGTTTAATCGTTCAAAACATTTTACCTTCAATTTAGCAAACTGTTTCCTTACACCTCAACACAGCACACCAAACAGAATGAAAAACTATGTGAAATATTTTACCGGAGAAGGAAAACATACGTCGGAATGTAACAGCTGTCACAGAAAAAAAAACAATATACATCAAAATTACCTTAGGTTACAGAAGGCGTTCCACAATCGGTAACCTCGTAAAACGGATTAACGAATGCCAACTTGACCACGCAGAACTTCATTCCATACAAAAAACATTTACGCTTAAAGCATATAAAGTTGCCACAAGAGGATTTACATCATAAACGAGTTTTTCATACATTTTTTTGCGTGGTGGTGTCCATCCCAAACATCCTTTTGCGGATGGGGCTTGTGATTCGCGCGGCGGTCAAAGCACGACATGCCTTGGCCAAGTGAAACGTTAGTCACGTTGTGACACGTCTACCGGTGCAATTTTATCCAGTGGTTGCGTTACTTTATGTTGCGTCCTTGTCTGATTTACTCACCTCCTGTTTTACATTAT
>JTDE01000662.1:52225-62341 GCA_014338405.1 Paragonimus skrjabini miyazakii
GAGGCATTCCGCCGAGTGTTTGAATACTCGCCCCTCCGGCTTGACAATCCACCACAATGTGACCACTGGTATGGAATTGATTCAGATTCCTTTTGCATCCAATTAGCTTTGATATCATGGCAATCGGTCGGATAAAAGAAATATCAACTGACATTTTCACAAACATTCAAGTTAGTCGAACAGATTGTAGATCTAGTTTAGATTAATATTTCGTACATATAGCCAAATACAAACTCTGTCGAACAAAAATGCAAAAAATATCGAAGAATTAAACGAATTTTATTAAACAGTTGAGTACTGCTATTGTGAAACTTGTGGAATCAGAAGAAAACCCGTTAAATCTATCATTTCCTGATAACGAACTACTTAATAGATCATACAAGAACTTCTAAACTCAATTCGATATTTCTGTCATATAGTCACATTCATTATGTAAGTATGTGAAATATAGTTTGTTAAAGAGCTATTTTCTCTACAAATGCGGTTAAATAACTATGACAGAAAGTACATTGATATTTTATAGTTCTAAGTACTTATAACTTGGACAGATTGTAATTTATCCAAAGGGGGTCAACGGAAGATCCCGAACCGAAGCGCCACCAATGTGGTCTACAACTCAACATGTTAGAGCTAAAAACAGGAGGCAGTTATTCCGTTGCTATATCGTCTTCAACGTTAGGTTTGAACACTTCCGTATGATGGAGGTTTCTATAAAATAAAGTCCTGCTAACATCCAAATATAAATGCCAACCAGAGTGCCGAAACTTTTCAATGTAGTAATAAACGTTTTCACATGACAAGGTTGTTTGATGGAATACATCACGTCCGATTCAGACACTTCTATTACTTAAACCTAATGAGAACCATTTCCATTAACCAATCTGTATTCTTTCAATTTAACAAACAAATCGTGTTTTCTGTTGGTTCTGTATCATCTAGAATTCGACCGGTAGGCTGAAGTAAATAGGATCTCGTTTCATTGCCAAATGTAAGTGGCAGATTGATGTTAACAAAAAGAATGACTAACGCCAGACAGCTCACGATGGCGGATTGAAGACAACAGTAAAGATAGTGGTTTAATGCAATACTAAATAGATCAGTAATAAATAGGATAAATTTAATAACATTCAACTTGGATTCTGTTTGATATCTTCGACAATGGGCCGAATACTGCGTGGTATGATATAAACACCCAATAGTGCAGTGAACGCAAACCAAAACAATGCGACTGTCAGCCCGAAACAAGGTCGGTATCTAAGATGGTCGGTGTGCTAAAGACAATTTGGTTGGTAAAGTGGTAAGTGGCAGCGGGTTCAACAAGGAGCAAGTTGCTCACTGGATAACAGAACAGTTAACTGGGCTCCTGGAAAACTGAAAATGGCCGTATTGACTGAACAGTCTAAAAGTGAAGCTTCTTTTGTAGCCAATAGACGAAAGTCACTGACGAGACGAAGTTACTCATCATTTGGTTTGACGAGTATTCCATTTTGTTCGCACTCATCACCCAGTAAACTGAACAATAACTATCATTTTCATGGCAGTCTGAAGAAGAAAAACCAAAATCTAATTGCTGGTAAATTAGTCAAGCAATTTTGAATTAAATTATAATCATGTTATAACCTAACCAAACGTGCAAACTCAGTACACGAAACGTACACTGGTTTGTACAATTCAGTAGAGAATCGAAACGGATTTGTCATGGTAACCATAGGTGTGACCAGTCTGGAAAGCAATCAAATGGAAATCAGAATCCCAGATTGAGCAATGCTGGTAAGACATGTGAACAGGTGATTGAATAATAGTGCGTCGGTCATCTATAACTGGGACTTCGGTCAAACATCAATTCTTAATAACAGCATAGCGTGAGGTTACAGGAAATATTTCTGAGGTTAACGCTTAAACGAGTGACTAGGTGGCAGACACGATTAGATCGGAGAAGTGTCTGACATTGCTGGCGTTATTGGTCGTTTGTACTGTAACGAGAGTGCGCGAGGGAATATATTAGTCATTAGATAACGGTTCAGCGAATTTCTCTCCTATGGAAGAATGCTTGGCAGTACAATCTTACGTTGTTGTCCCAGAGAAGCTTCAAATGGTGACGTCCGTTCGGGCTTCACTGATTTGGCCGTTGAACAAAAGGTTCACAAGGAAGCTTCAATCAGTCTCCTTACTATCACTTCTCCTTCTAAACTCTGTCTGATCCCCTTAACTGTGTTCATGAATCTCTCCACGTGGCAGTTCGACTGTAAGTAATAAGCAGGATAACTACGTGACAATACTGCCGTTTATACCAACCTCCCGAAACGCCATTGTGCTGATCTGTGGTCCATTGAATGTCATTAAAAACTCCGGAACATCAGTTTAGTAGAACAGTCTTCGGAGATTGGAACTGGTTGTCGATATTGTGTAGAGAACATCTCTGGCCATTTTGAGTGTGAATCCACTGCCAAATAACGCAGTGGTTTGTATGATGAATCTGCAAATTTGAGATGACCCATGAACCATAGTTTATTAGCTTCGGACTGTGGGTATAGCTCGGACTTGGTAAGAATCTGACGCCATTACAAAGTGTTTACAAGTCCGCAAAAGTTTTTAATTTGGATGTCGATTTTTGAGTGATAACATAACTACAGGCTACCGATTTCAAGCAGAAAATACCAGGATAGCCTGAACAAAGGTGCCTTATTCCGCATTTTAACATTGTCCAGGTCACACCAATTTGTTGACACTAAACATCCCCTTAATTTAAGGGGTAAATCCTCAAGGTGAGAAACTGCTTCAACTTCTGATCAGATGAATCAGTTACCAACCCTGTTAAAGATATTGGCTAACTTAATGTAGTAAAGCATTCTTTCCATTCATGTATGGTATTATTTCAACAACTACTGGTTGGCTACAGATAGACTTCGGGAACGTTCTGTAAACTCCGTCATTCAGTGATGTCGTTAAAATGATTAGGCTTCAATCAAACTTGTTTGTACGATTGTTCTGCAGTAAAACCGGGTGAGGTATTCGCTTACTCAACGATGGTTGTTTTCCATGAACTGGACTTTAAATTGCATCCTAGTGACGTCATGGTATATTGTTGTATAAGATTGGCAAAGTGACTCGGAATGTTTCTGTTTGCTTATATCGTCGACTTCCGTCCGTACAGCATTTTCTGAAACTTTTCAACAACGTATTCTAACCAAGACCCCTACTTTCTGCTTGCCTCTAAGTATTTCCAATCAAATTTTATAGAGTATTAGACATTTTCGACTGCTTTTGGTGAATCATTGGAAAATATATGTAGGACAACTGTTTTCTTGTCTTATTTTGACACACCTGCCGCTGCAATGATTAATAATTTTGGATAATAGTGACTTGAATGACATTGACAATCACAAAATGGCTTGAAACTTACTTATGAAAAACGGCGGTTGGGGCATTTGTTGGAAAAAATTACTCCTAGACGTTTATCTTCTTAACTTCCGTGTTTAACCTTTCTCCATTTTAGCAGACTAGTTGAACATACTCGACTATACATATTGTTTTGCTGGCTTGGAGGTGTCTGTTACAAGATGTTATCGTTTGCTATTCTGTTTGGCTTGTCAAAGAATCTATTACGTGACATTGTACAGTCGATATGTGCACATTCCGCATAATTTTCCTGTCATTATCGACTGCTACAATTGAAGTGTGTGGTTATCTGCTTTGCATCTTCCTGTTGTCTAATCAGCAATGCCGTAGACTCTTCATTCGAATCTTTTTTTGAATTCGGTGATCGTTACCTGTTTACACGTTGTTCCAAGACGCATCGATTGGAACGGTACTCAGCTTGTTGGTACTGGGGTTTGGGGTTCGCTGTTGGGGATTTTCATCAACTCATCGATTAGGATCGATGTGTCAGGAGAGAGATTAGTCGCACAATTTGACGGCATTAATACTTCTCCTAGTTCTAATAGGCCTGTTTTCGAACAGTGAGAGTAACAGTAGAGATAATGTAGGTGCTCATTGAGCCTTTATCGTTACTAAACGAGTGAAAGAGCATATAATGAGAGCTTCAGAACTAACAAAAGCTTAAATGCACACAAGTGAATGGGTAGAAACAACCACGCTATATCTTGAAATGTTTAAAAGCGTATCGCTTGATGTAGAGCCGTGGTAACAACGGAGACTCTCAGTGGCTAAGTCAAGGTGTTACGTAAGATCAAGTAATGAGAGAACGAAAAATCGAAATCTGCCTGACGTGAACGGGAGACGTCTGGGGGGTCTCTGGCCACATCCTTGATGAATCCTTTGTAAGCAGATGGTTTGGTGGTTTACAAACATGTAGCGCATATAGTAAAACATATTGTATTGTTTCCCGAGAACTAAGAACGATTAAGAAACAAATTTATCTGTCGGTTTTTGATAACGTTTTCTTCTTGTCTTACTATGCCCCATTTGATCATTAATGAAGGTTTGACATTGTACAGTCTCCTCGCATGAAGGACAGCTATCAAGCTTCAAATGGGAATTGTACCGTTTAGTACATTTTGAAAGGAAAGAACTATGTAATTGGTAATTTCCAACCAGAGCATTACCAATGATGATATCATTTAAGTTATCCACCTAGCAGCGTGTGCGTAATTTGTCAAGAGATGTGTTAGTACCCATAAACCTTTTACGATATGTGTAGACTTTCAGTTCAGATAGAAAAGAACCTGTCATTGGTATTTGGGAACAGGTAACAGTTAATGAGCCTCTAATGCTTCGATGGGGTCGGTCACACCCAAGTGATTTTGAACCGTTTGCTATTTTGTTTGATACATTCTGTGTGACCAATAAATTGGTGCAATATAGAACGAAGGAATAAGCGAATAACAGAAGCGAACACAGATACTATTTGTCTAACTCTGATGTAGCATCTTTGACGCGACGTTTGGATTGACTGGCTGTTAGATCTTCTATTGTGTCAGGGTTTGGATAAGCGATGAATCGAGTAGATTTCCACCACAATTTATCACTGAGGCTGGCGCATGTGTATTGGCAGTAAATAGTGAGAGCTTCAGTACAGTATCGTTCCGCATACAAAGGCAGTCCCTTATGGATCACTCGAGATTGAACAAAACACAGGTTACGATAATCTGACAGTGCATATAGCCGAAACTGTCAACATTCAATACTCGATCTTTTGAAAGAGTTCATCCGTGCAAATATTATCAGCTGCGTTATCGAGTGGTCGGACTGTAGCGAAAAGGCGTCGAATAAACCACAATCTTTATTGTCCAACACGCTAGTTACCATGCCACACGCGCGCTCGCGTTTATGAGTCAGCATTCCAGTCCATAAAACCCCGAGGTTTCCGATCACGCGTCGAGTGCAATTCTGCGTGGTTTATGTGGGTAATCGGCGCCTTCTATCCGGGGGTTTTCCGCCTGCCAATCTTCGTCCGTTGGTCCGATTCCGTTGAGCAATGGCTCGTCCGGTCGCTCGTGTTGTCCTCCCTCTATCCACAGTGAGGTTTGATTGTCCTCCACGACCATGTCGAGATATTCCCCCGAGTGTTAGAATAATCGAGCCCTCGATTTGGTCGTCCATCCCATTTTGCGTGCCGCGTCTCGCCCGCTGGTCCGATCCGGTCGAGCGATGACTCATTCGATTGCCCCTGTTGTCCGCCATCCGATCATTGAGGGTTTGTGGACGTGCCTCCCCCCGCGTTGAGGCAATCCGCCGAGTGTTTGAATACTCGCCCCTCCGGCCTGACAACCCACCACAGGATGACTGCCATAGTTCTGTCGAGTGGATTTGACGAGCTGGAATTTATGTACCGACCAGAATGGGTTGGATTCCGGTACACAGAAACCTGCAATCACTACTGACCATCAGCTTTGAAAAGACACCCTGGAAAATTGAGTGAACGTTCTTCGATGTTAATTTTCAGACTGAATACAATTCCGTTGCAATTCGACTTAAGAAACTGCATTAACTGTTTGCAAGCGGCCCGTTTCATGAGTGCGACTGTTTCATCTATATAAGCCAGGCAATTCCTGTAAGGCAGATAAACTCGCTGATAGCTTGTGTTTCCAAGTGTCCACGGAACAGATTGTGCACTACAGGTGAAACAGGGAAACCCATAACTACATCACCGACTTGCGTGTGCAAATTCTCTTTGAACGTGAAAAAGATTGACTGTAAGCAAAGCTCAAGACCACATACAATGTTCGAAAGTGACAAAGATATCACTTTTTAATAACTCCTTAATGACATCAGTGCCACATTTTTATCGTTAAACTGGTGCATAGAGAGGTCACGCCAAAACTACGAAAAATGTCATCATTATGTAATGTCACGTGTTTGAGGTTTGTACCACAACATTGCCCGCTCACCCGTCCTACAACGATCTGACTATGCGGCTGATGAACTGGGCCAGCATGTAAGTTGAACTCTTGATGTAAACAACACTAGGTCATTATGGGTATTGCAGCTTTATGCACTATTGGAAGGCCAGAGAATCTTGAGGTACGGTTACACTTATGATCGAGAACGAACCAGGTGGACTTCCCAGGTTTTCCTTGCGTACCCTGGAAAAAAATTGCTTTCCTCTGATTGTGATTTGCGTGGGTGTTTTCCGCATTCATCTTTTCATAAGATCCTGTCACTAAATGCTCCAACACATTTTTTGGTAATCTTATTGATGAAAGATCATTACAACATTGTTTCATCGACCTTGGGGATATGAATCGACTGATATTTCCTGATGATTCTAGGACCATCTTGTTCTGCGTTTGTTTTGTTCGAGACGCTTCAATGTTTTCGTTGCAAGACTTTCGCAGTTCTGATTATAGTTTCATCCGTCTTGTATGTGAATAGCTGCTTTAGAGCTGGTCCGGTTTTTAGAATTACATCCACCAGCTCACGATGCTTCCGTTATACATTGAAAGTAAGTCCTTTTTGATGTAATCGTGGAGATCTGTCAGTTCACATCATCAAAGTCGATGAAGACAAAGTCGTAGTGATCTTTGATGAAGAAGAAGTTCCTGGATAAAGTCATTGTCTCTGCGTACTTATTTTATCGAGTCATTCCTGCAATGAAGGAGAATGGGACTCTCTGATCTTCTCTTACCCAGATTTCTTGATACCCACTGTCGTCAAGAGGTTTTAGTCCTCAGATAAATGTGACTCCGTGTGACTTCGACTAGTACTACGTGTCTAAGACACATTCTTAGTGCGGATTACGTATCGTTCACTCTCAAGCGAATAGGCTGCTGGTGACGCTCATCTTGCAAACCTAGAAATATCCCTAGCAACAGAGCACCTTTCATCGCTTTATTATAGGTGACCCCAATGTACCCAAGCTGAACTTTCCATTAATTTTCAATTCGAACGGTGATACCTGTAGTTTGACTTACTTGCCGATGTTGCCACGACAGAAGATAGGGACACAACATATAGGCGATCAACGTGGCATCGTGGTGATAATATTTTTCCCATCCTTTTCTTAGTTCTTACTAATGAGAGTCACGTATAAATAGAGCGGTCTTCAGACCATTACTTAGACATACAAACTTCAGACTATTACAGGTTGCTCCTTAGAATTTCTTTGTTGTTTTTTACACCAAACAGGAAAAATACTGCATTTTTAAACTTCGCTTACGCTGACCCTAACAACCTGAAAAGCTATCTCAGTTCAGTTTTCCATCAATAGATTTCTTTGGTCCAGAACTAACTTCAGTTTCAAAACACAATTAAAAAGACATGCAATTTTTTAGTGTCACGAAGCTGTATAATTTCTTCTCCGCTCATATTCTTCCTGATGACCGTTTTTCACTCAATCGTGAGGCTCAAACTTACGAAAGGTTCTCTGTGAGCAGTAAACCAGTGAACACATTAAACTCGTACGAGAAAAGCTCCTACTGGGAGCTCACGCAAACAAACCTTCTTAGTGAAGCTGAAATAGAATTAGCTTTCAGCGCACTATCTGCAACTGTCTGAAGAGGGGAAATGTTGCCATAAAAAAGTGACTGCAGATTTATTCAGGGTCTGCATTGTTAGATCGGTGAACCAACAACTTAACCTACCTCCGCGAAACATTCGACAATTAGTGCTTACTGCTGACGTCTTCGCTAAAGACATCTTACTCACTCATACAGTCTTGGGTCCTCAAAGAACGTTTGCCTATTTTGGCAGAGCTCTGTCATAAACGAACATTTGTGACCGGCATTATCTCTAGTACTGGGAATGGAGTTACGGTCAAGCCAAACTCCCAAGCGATCATTCTCCAGCTAGCTGTCGACCAATTCGCTTGACTAGCATCACACGGAGGATAATGAAGCGTATGTTAAAACGCATCACTCAGCAGAGCTTTCTTTTTAAGCTGTCACGTAAGTCAACTGTGTTAGTAAAATAGAACTGAGAAGTACAGTTGTTTTCCATACTTCACTATCAGATCACTGAAATTATATAGGTTCAGTGAAATTAATGCACTGTTTAAACAATACAAAGATGTTTAGCAGAATATATTCGGGTCATGTAGAACGCTGTAAAAATCCAAAGCATCTGTAAGATAAACACTGAACCGACGAAGCACGCTTATTTCTGAAACGGAATCGGAAAACTCGTTCTATTTTTTAGATGTTAATCTGAATAGGTGCCCAGATTGTAGGTAATATTCATACGTTATTACTTTCACGCCTTCGAAACAAAAACAAAACCTTTTTCGTTTCCTGACCAGTAGAACAACGAAACTTTGTTATGTATGAGTTAGAAACAGTTCCTTATGTGTTACAAAAGAATGGCTATCCGGATTGTTGTGTAACCCGGAACTTGACTGTAACTAGACCGCGGGATCCGATTAACACGGTGCACAGGAAAGCTGCATTCATCCGCTTCTCAGTTAACTGTGATACTGAAAAACAGACCATCGACTGTCGACTTTATTAGACACTTAGGTGCAAATATCCGGTGACAATGCTACGTAGATTGTTTGCCATACTCCCCTTGCTTACTTTGAGCCTGAAAGACAACTTCCAGCCCTCGACAAATCCATGATAACGTACGTATTCTTGTGACATTTTGCCGCAGAAAATTGTGTCCGTTCTATTTCACACAGATTGAACATCAACAACTGATCGCAGCTGTTGCATTCCCATAGTCATTCTAGTTGACCCCTTTTGAAAAGAGGTTCCTCTCGAGACGACCAGACAACCTCACGATTCCTCACAAGAGAAAGTGGTTGAGTGTTCACATATGATAGTTCGGTTGTGCCTAATGTGAGGTCAGTGACGCAGTGGAAAACGCCACTGCCTCATAAACAGCGTGGCCAGAGGTATAGTCCCGGCCGTGGTAATGATATGCACTGCTGACGAGCTCTAATGAGAACGAAATTCGTGCCTAGTGCTTCTGCCGTTCGAAAGGGGCCGAGTGGAAAGTCTATGAGGATTCAAAAGCTGCGATCAATTGTAGGCGATGTTCAATCTATATGAAAACCAAAATATCCTACTACTCACCAGCATTCAAATTCAGTTGTCAATATTTTCCAATTTCGCTGCTGTCACTACACCTTTTAAAATATCCGATAACGAATTGGAGTGAAATAAAACTGTATGTTGCATCATACACCACCTGTATATTATTATATCGTTTATTTTGAGGAGTAGTATACACAGCTTCGTTCAAAGAAAGAACATACGGTGACACCAAAATTAAGCAACAGATATGTAAAAAAAGGTTGAATGTGTAAACAGGCTGTATGTCAAATGTGAGACGTTGCATGGTTCGCGACATTCAACGGTTGACAATTCTCTCACAAGATTATCAGGCGTTAATGGGACAGTCATCAAATGAGAAGTTATATGTGACGTATATACTGAACAGTTTTGGAATGTAAAATAAAATACACGAAAAATAGTGAAAAGAAAATGGGCGAACGATCAGTCTCACAAAATCAAAAAGTTCTTCAGGTCACGAAAGCGCTCTCACAGTCAAGGCCCACGCATCGGGACAGAAAAATGTCTTTCATAATGAGACAACTGTCAGAGAGGTGGCAACAGTTAACGCCAGGTTCCTGGCATAAATGCGTCGTACGTTTTTAGGGAACCTAGAACAGTCAGTAGACATAAATTCGTGACTGCGTAGGAGGACAGCCCCAGCCAA
>JTDE01000662.1:62583-90350 GCA_014338405.1 Paragonimus skrjabini miyazakii
CCACGATCACATCGGGTTTGATAAACGAGCTTTTCGTTGGTACTCGCAACTCCTCGAAGACTGTATAGCCCAATTTGCGCAGACGCTTCGCCAGGTCTTTGGCGACACGGTTGTATCGGGCACAACGCACGTCATGGGTGATCCAGCATGACTGTAGAATATGAGCAAGGCTCTCCGGTTGACCGCAGTTGCCACGGCAGAGAACTGAGTGGTCACTTCGGCCACCTCGTGAATTTCGGACTTTAGTCCGCTACAGACTACATCTGAGCTGGATAGCACGAGTAAAGATTCTGGGTAAGATGCGATCTGGGTTAAGCAGCCAACGATTCAAGAGTGGAGAGCGTGAAACTTCCTGTGGACTACGGCCATCAAGCGAATGGTAGAGTTTGTCCATCCATGCCATATGGGCTTCCTCTTTGTTCGTCACCACTACACCCTGAACGAGTACTGGGATGTTCATTTCCCTCAAGATAGGGCCAAACGAATTATCTTTGACCACATTCTGCAGAACTGGACATTGGTTGGAGAGAAGTCTCTCCACTCGAGATTTACGCGAGATTGGAATAAATGTAGACAAACTCGGGATGCCCAAACACCTCAATTCGTGTACACATACGTATGCCCATACAGAGCATTCCAATCCCTGTGACTCACTGTGACATGTGATTGACCAGTTTGTGTTTCCTGTGTTGTAGCACTGGTATTGTCACCCTTTGGAAGACGGAGTTGGATTGGTTGAACCGGTAGTTTAGTTTATAGTTCGTTAAAGCTAAAACAAAGAAGATTGATTGGTTTTCTGTCGTTACGATGAAACATTATTTGAACGGGAGTTCACCGTAATGGATTGGACTTGAATTCTGTGTATTGGGGTGATAATTCGGTACAGAACAGTGACTTTTTCACTGTAAAAACTTTCCGTATTTTGACGGTCTACTCTAATTGAGAGTGAAATGTTAGACCAATAAGTGTACTTTACGTAAGTCTATCTAGCAGTTCCGCCGGTAAGACTACCTTATAGGCAATGATCAAATGATTCCACATTCGCCTTGCCGAACCTGCAATGGAAAGCACGGTGGTGGCCACAGTATGCATCACTAACGTAGTCAGAATATCAACAAACAAGTGGAAAGCTCTCATACCAAGGTCGGTGTGTTCACAAATGATTATCGTTCAGGTCTAATCTGAAATCGTTTCGATAATTTGCTCAGGTGTGTTGATCGGGGAAATCATCATGGTAAGGTCTGGAAGCAGTGAAACCAGACCAAAAGGCTTTACAGTTTACGGTTTAAAAAGAGTATCGGATTTGGACACAGAAAACTGTAAGCAAGACAACGGACACAACTGGAGAGATTCGACTGCTTTTTTGTTGTGTGTTAGCCCAGTCATTTTCTTCAAATTCAGTGACACAAGCTTTGCCCATATCCTTGTGGGCATAGAGACAGAAAGCGGATTAAAATCTAAACGTCCTCTATTGTTAAGCTTAATCCAAAAAACAACAGACCTGGACTGGTCCACGACAGGCCGTATATGAATTACTCACATAATTATGATTGTTCTAGTAGCAGCACAATGAAAAATTTGGTATTTAGTAAGTAAGGGTACACTTGCATTGGAAGGATCTCATGTAGTACGCTACTGGCAGCCTGATCTGGCCTGATCTCGATTAGTAAGATGAATGAGCTGTTGATCGTAAACAACGTCGTCAAAGGAGATGAGTAAAGTCACAATCCGTCATCTTGTTTATTTCTAGTGCACCGAGTAACGGACCCACGCAACACGATAAGTTGAGCCTAAGTGTATGAGGTTCATGGAACAGGACACAGCAAAACATCGACTTTGTATCTTTCCATTGCAAGCTTACTCGCTGCGTATGTGATGAGCATGTCATCAAAATGAACATTCGAAACATTGGCTACTAATAGAACTAACAGGTAGTATTCTAATGTATTTTTGTTAGTTTGCGAATGTTGGTTAACAGATATATGGCCTACTTTGAAATACCAGTGCAAGGTGTAGACATCAAACGTCATTAGGATAAAAAACAGTAAGACTAAATCTACTCAGACAAACTGAATAATGTAATGCTGCTACTGAGATAAAAAAAACGGGAAAGGGAATGTACTGAATAGGGGGAACAAGAACGGAAATACAGTGGACTCTGTCTGGATTCGTATCAGATACAGAAACAGTTTGCCTGAACGCTGAAAGAGCTCTACCAGTTGAGCTACGAGGCTTTGCCGGGAACTCGTAAATAGCATAATTAAACTCACTTACTCACCCACTACCTAGCAGTCATACAATTGTAATGCCCAGAAAATGTACTGGTAGATTCCATCATGAACCGTCCCAGAAATCCTGCCTGGCTAGTCAATCCCTTCGGACTACTTGATGCGTCCCATATGACGCGAATTATCGGCTGATCAGCTAAGTGCAAATATGAAAATGTTGAGCTCGCAACGTGGCTTCGTGACTCGGCTGGCAGACGATATTTTGAATCTGAGCATGCTGTTCGAATCTAGACGAAACCTATTGTTTTTGAAATTCAGTTTGTTCAAAACTATCGAATCTGCCACACTACTTAAAATAATACGTGAAGTCATTTATCGACGAGATAAACATGCATCTATCTACCCCTGTCAATAATATCATTTCAGCTGGTGAGCATACACCGAGTTTGGTCCGGTTAGACCACACCAGTCATGTGTTCAAGATATTTTGTTCTGCATACTGTCACTCACTTCGAATTTCTAAACAACGTGCTGATCATTACGAGGCTTTTGTTCGAAAATATGAAATACGCATGGCGAGCCACTCAACTATTGAGCAAACAACGGTCTTGCAGTTGACAACCACTAAACATGAAACGATCTATCGGATATGACTGCATTATGCGGATCTAATACATAGAAACATCTTGAGTAAACAGTAGGACAGTTTTATTCACAACATCGATTGGAAGTTGAAATAATAACTGCCGGTTGTTTTGAATGCATCATCCTGTTTAATTTGTAAGTCATCAGAAGTAAACGGTTTAGCAAACAAGCTCGTTTTCGGTTAATCATCATGAGGCCAAATACATACACATTTTTATGAAACATTGTTGTCAGGGCCAAACGAACAAAAACAAGTAGCAAATTCATTTGAAATAAAACACACTATCGATCCATATGGAGACAACTTTTCGATACAAATTCGTCACACTTATGACGTGACTGAAATCGTAGCAGTTTGATCGGTCATAGTGTGGGTGGTAGGCCATGCCAACCGTAAAACTGGTCAATCACATGTCACAGTGAGTCACAGGGATTAGAATGCTCTGTATGGTCATACGTATGTGTACACGAATTGAGTAATTCGGACAGTTAAAAAATGTACAGATGGTGAATGATGCTGCATACAGTGTTATTTTACTCCAATTCGTAATCGGACATTTTTAAGGGTGTAGTGACAGCAGCGAAATTGGAAAATATTGACAACTGAATTCGTATGCTGGTGAGTGGTAGGTGATTTTGGTTTTCATATAGATTGAGCGTCACTTGCAATTGATCGCAGCTTTTGTCCATTCATTTACTACAGTACGCTATTCATAGACATTGTTTTAAAACAAAATTGCCGACAATGTCAGTATGTCCAGTGTGCATTGCTTACATGCCGGAGGAGCACTGAAATCACTATATCTCGCGTAGTGAGCTACCTAATTGAGTGGAAATCTGAAAAGAAATCTGAGCGACACTATGTGGTCTCAGTTTATTGAAATGCGAGAACCCTTTTTAGGAGGAACAACAATTTTTACAGTTTCTATCAAACTACAAACTTTCCCGGGTTCGGGTTGACCAGTTTTCAACTGTGTTGTTCCACGACCTTGCCTCCATTGACTCGGTTGGTTGAAATAGATACACATTCAACAGCTGCTGATCGCTGTCTATGGGTGGTTGGCGATAGATTGACTATATTTCCGTCAGTCGCAGATTGTGCACGAACTCCGATTAGCTGAACATTTTCCAATCAAGAAATAGCTCCAGTCCAAACACATTACACTACCCTGTACACTTTTCTGGTTGAAAAAACACCAGTGTTTTAATTGATTTCGTCATCACTTTGGTCAGCCTCGATCGATCAGAGTTCGCGATCAAGTCGATGTTAAAACTAAATCACTGGAATTTCTGTAAGAGGCAAACGACTTATTTGTATACGTGTGCATAAATATGAGTTGTGTTCTCAGTACCGTCATTGTACAAAGTAATATGAGGTAATCAGGTTACGCAACTTACTGGTTCAAGATGGCTCATAAGTTCCATGGAATTGTCAACACTCCATCTCCGTACACGGTTAGACAAATATTTACACAGTGGCTCCCATCACATACCCAAACAAATCATATTTTACAGATATGTATATTTTTAGACAAATCACGTAAACGAACAATTCGGTGTCGCTCGAACAGCTGGGGATTGACAATGGTATGCATTTGCTTGCAATTCGTTTCGATTTTATGCAGACACACTTGTTTCGTGTTAACAAGATCCCAGGTAACCTATAATAGATACCTTTCATTTTTCGATCTATCGATTTTCACACAGATGGCCTGTTTCCGTCTCTGCTCTGTCTGACTCAACATGATTACCATCCATCAATACCTGAACATCGTATTCGATTGAAATTCACCTTGATAAACGTCGTGCTTTCGTTGTGAGACTACTCTTAGGGCTATTTGTTTTGGCCATAATTCAGTATCTCGGTCTTCTTAAACGGACAATTATATCGGTGTTAAGTAGAATGTGTATGCCATATATCAACATACTAACTAGGTATGACAAAAGAATGGTAAATATTTGAAGACTGACGTATATAACCAGACTAGGTACAATTATGAAAATGATTGGAAATAGATAAGCAAGAGAAGCTCACGCACAAAAATAATGTCTGGATTGACAAAACTACAGATAACAATATCCAGACGTACGTGGTGCGTCGGTATTGTTGAGGGAACACGATCACGTTGATGCGATATGAATCTGTAGTGTTGTGGTGTAGCTCAGGGCCGCGTGATTGTTGCCTCGGCGCGTTGCTGAGGTGTTCAGGATCGGAGACGCGACGCAGAAAGTGGGGTTAAATTACGTGTCTGCAAGCTTGGTCACGTGCACTTCTGGGCATCACATGCCTGCAGGTTAACATACATGGAATTGTTGCCATAGTTGCGAGGAGGTGCTGTTTATATGATTGATAACCACCATGGTGACAGAAAACGGTTCGTTGTGCGCTGAAGGGGTGGAGATGGGAGGTACATAACGGAGTTTGTTCGTACAGGCTGGACGAGGGAAGTGTCAGATGACGCCCGAGCCTGTGATGCTCGTGATATCGGTCTGTGACCTTAAGCTTTGGCATTGGGATGTGTGCATGTTTGAGATATTGCAAGCAGTGTCTGCTAACCGGGTGTGGGGGAGAATGAATGAGTATGCTTGAACCATCCGATTGGGCACATGGCAATGCGCCGCTACACTGGGAGATGTCTTTGCAGTGAGCTTTAGTGGTCACAGTCGCTAGCAAGGCGTTCCATAAAGATCAGTTAACCTTTAATTGACCAGCTCGTAAGTGAGGCTGCATCACCGACACCCTACAATATGGATATGTCTATGCCATGGCTGAATCGATCAACTTTGACTAGCTTCACGCGTAATGTGACACATCAAACAACATACCACACACTTCATACTTCTTGCCCGATTGTCAACTTTCAGATTTTGACAATCAGTATATCGAACTAGGAAAATTGGGTTGACTCGGTCAGGCGAATGAATGGGATACGACATATATCGTGTGATCGATCGACGCGAAGCAACAAAACCCCCTTGTTGGTGAGTGGATCCAGCAGACGAATATGTCCCTTAAGTTGTGGTGCGACTCGTGATTTCTGATAGTTACGAACAGTGGTTGTGTTGTTCGTAGCTCGATTTGATGGTTTTAGTATTGGTATGTTCGCGGAGCTTGGCATTTAGGCTGTAAACGTTTCATCACCAAGCGAGGTGACATCATCAGTGAGTAAGTGATTCAGGGTATAGTTTTTCAGCTCGGCGAACATACCAATATCAAGACTCGAGCTTCCTTGATGTTGAGTTCAAGTCGGCATTATCTGTCTTGCTGAATTGTGTAGTATTAAAAATCTTTCAAAAAGTAGGACTGTTGTTCTAGCAAGATGCACGCACACAACGTCGGAACTCCTTTCACATACGAAGGTGTACAACGCAAAGGTTTTGCAAGAATAACAGCGGAAATCACCTGCTGACGTTCCGCCAGACTAATTTTTCAAAGAATACCTGATTAAACTAAAATCAGTCTGTTTCGTTAGACGTGAAAATCCGGTTGGCGACACTCGAATCAGTTGTACAAAACCTATGAAACTTAAACATTAAAACACCTTATGAATTGATGTTTTTATGCTGAATAGACGAAATGTGACCAATTCGAAATGTTTGTCTCGCCATTCGGGATATTGTGTAAATGCGTAATTTCATGTTTGCAAACTCTCCGGAAGACACTCAAACTAGTACGACATGAGTATAAGTAGTATTCGGTCTAAGGTAACGTAATCGAACCAAGCACTGCCAAACAAGTGCGCGTGCGTTATTTGTTGAATCTATCAACTAACCGATACGCAGGAATAGTTGACACATAGCGTGCGTCTTAGATTCCCATATACACGCAATCATGTTTGTTCAATAGTATTTACGTATGCCCTACTTATTTACGGTGGTTGGACGGGTTGGTTCTATCGTATTATGGGTGAACAACGTCTGAGATCGGCCGATTCATGATTGTCAAGATTTAAATTTTCATGTTTGTAAAATAGAACTGAAACGTAACTAATGAAAAAGCATTCAAAGAACGTTCCAGGGACGACTTTGAGTTGTTCACCTCATATAAGCCTTTTGTTTTAGGTTAGCTTCCATATCCAAAATTAGGTGCTCACATATGGATGGCCTTAAAAGTGAAGTGTACTAAATTTGTGGGATTTCATGAGACTCACAAGTGATTCCCAAAAGCACCTAATTGTTCTCGTGGAATCTGTTGCGAGTATGAACGTATATAACGTATACATGTACCATGCCCTCCTATGGCTTCAAAAGCCACATTCATTGCTGGTCTTTTCGCTTTTGAGATACAGTCGAGAAATTGTCTGCCTTGTAGATCTAGAATAAACTGGTTTAGTTGAGGTCCATAAAACTGACGAATAGAGTTTTACTGATGAATAGTAGGGAATTTTGATTTTCATATAGATTGAACGTCACCCACAACTGATCGCAGCTGTCGCATTCACATAGTCATTCTAGTTGACCCCTTACGAAAAGAGGCTGCTCTCGAGACGACCAGAAAACCCTACGATTCCTCACAACAGAAAGTGGTTGAGTATTCACATATGATAGTTCGGCCGTGCCTAGTGTGAGGTCAGTGATGCAATAGAAAACGTCATTGCCTCATGAACAGCATGACCAGAGTTATAGTCCCGGCCGTGGTAATGATATGCACCGCTGACGAGCTCTAATGAGAGCGAAACTCGAGTCTAGTGCTTCTTTTCGAAAGGGGCCGACTGGTAAGTGTGTGGGAATGGGAAAGCTGCGATCAATTGTAGGTGATGTTCGTTCTATATGAATAGAGTTTTAGTCAGTTTTTTTCAAAATAATCCCAGCTGATGATCAGAATGCAACTGGTGCTAAGACAATCATTACGTCAACAATCGAAACAACAACAACAACAACAACAACAACAACAATGGCTGTGACAAGCGATGCACACAAATATTCTCCCAATTAAACTGCTAACGTAATTATTCGTTCTGTAACAGACAGCTAGTAAACTCATAGCGAGAAAAGAAAATGACGGGGATTATGATGGTAATGAGCATTTTCTTTAAAAATATTCTATTCTTTGAGTAAATTCACATGCGGGTCAAAACTAGAGTTCCATCTTCTTGGTAAATATAGTACTACTTTGATCTGACTGATCTTGACTTCACTGCCACACTAGATTTTATACTAGATTTGTCCATAAACATTTCTGTCTTAAATTGCTACCTTCACGTCTAGGTTAGCAAAATGTTAGCTAAAGTACCCTTACGTCAAATGTTTGAGGAACATCTGGAAACATCTGCACACCAGCCGTCAATTCATTCTTATATGTTTTGTTGTCTCTGTGATAAAACCAGTGACGGTTCGTGTATCTGGCACACTACCTTCTTATAAACAATTTTTTATGGACAGCTTTTAGACATGGTATCAAATAGATGCAAATTTATTCAACTCTGCTAGTATCATCAAATCGTAATCAGTTCGGTGTACACAGTGGCTTCCAGTTAGTCAGAGAAATCAGCACATATATGTGAGGGAGCTAAACAACAAGCTTCAGTGGTAATCAAGGTGTTCCAAAGACAAAACACCATGTGTAGGGATTAGGATAAACAGAGATATCCCAGTATTCAGTCTATCAGTCTAATGAAATTTGTGAACATTTCCTTGACATGTATATTATTGAAATTTATTCGCCTTTGATTACAAGCACAGTGCTTTTTCAAAATAACCGCGATACAATGATCGATATGTGTGAATTGATATTTGTTAGTAGGTGTCTTTCACTAAAACAACCAAGTATTCCGAAAAACATTTCGGTTCATTCATTTTTACATTATCTTACACAGTGCGTGCACCGCTGATACTCCGGAAAAAAAGGGGTGTCAATGATTAGATAACATACTGATTCAAACAAGTTTTGTGCAACTGTTTGTCGTATTGTTTTACTTAAATTTATATGACTGGTGAATTGCGATGGTCGGTTAACTAGACATGTGAAGAAATAGCCGATGGTCACCGCAATTCCGACACAGATCAGAACGGAGATACGCCCACAGATCATCTAGTTCTTCAGGTGATTCTCTTCCCACTCGTTCTTATCCTCTTTGTAATCTACTTGATGTCTAAGTCTGTTTTACTAATGGGTACATGTCCAGACTGTTGACCAAGTGACCACCCAGGTTAGAATCAGATACTGATTTCTAATGTTGGATAGACATTTATGCAAAAAATCAGATGTAAAGGTGAGATCGGTCGTATGCTACCGAAATATCAGATTATTCCGGCAGAATTTAAAGTCCCATTAACACTCAGTATTTGTATGTGTCCAATCATAAGTGTTTCCACTAGAAACAGGTTTGAATAGGTGACTATCCCAACAGCTCTGTGAGCCAGTTAAAGAACAAATTGATATGTGATGGTCCGTCATTACTGCAGTTTAAAAAAGCAAATGCATCTAATTTCTAAATTTGGACTATTATTTTCTTACAATTGTCTGAACTAACTAATTTGTAACTGATAGTTAACTAATTGGTACCAAACCGGGTTGCTAAAACTTGAATAAGGACGTATACACACAGCAGCATCAGACAACTATAGACGTGAATAGCCATGGATCACCATCAACTATTACAAGACTGTTGTGCGCCAGACAATTTTAAATTAATCCCGTTTAGAAGAGACCCAATTGCGAAAAATCCGGACTTCGGCTGGATTCGAACCAGCGATAGAATTTTGTTTCTGGTTACATTGGATAGTTTACAATGTCATGACACTTAAGACGAAATTCAGGCTGATTGGATAGTTTAAAATATGTCTACACTCGCCATGTTTCAGTCAAAATTAACAGGTGTTTATATCAATATAAGTCTGCGCTGAAAAGCAGAGCAGGAGTTGGATGGAATATATTGAACCAACATTCTTTCCTGAGTTCCCTTTTAATGTTGTATTGGTAGGAATAAAATTCGTGTAAAAACGTGTATTTGGATTCGGTTGAAGAGCCTCACCTTGAAAGGGCAATTGGTGATGCTTCGACAATGCCCCAGAACACGTGAATATTGTTAAGCTTGACATAAAGTATATGATGGGACAACATAACATAGGAAACGTTTTACATCAAGGTAACATTGCATGCACTACTAAAACGGTTATTGGCATGGCCAGGCATGGCGATAAAACAGGACCTTCTAGATTTAACTATGAAGACAGTATAATGAATAATTATATTTTTTATATCTACATTCGGTTTTACACACCAGTTGTGTTCAACTGCTTGTAGAGAAACACAGTCGTATTGGCAAGCACATGACAAAATAAAGTGATGTTGCTAGCAACAGGCGCGATAAACGTCAATCAACATCCTCCGCTGCGACGTCCACAAAGAAGAGGTGGACAATTTGCATGTTGTCCTCGAAGCGTACAGTTGTACGTGGTAGGCAGAACATTGGCGGTTAGTGCTGTTAGGCAAGATATTTCATGCTTGCGCGCGAAGTATCCTTCATTGCGTCATATTAAGCACACCGTCCATTCCGTGTGGAAACCCTAAAGAGACAGATGAAGGGTCTACTTGTGTAGAGTTTAGATCCACGGAACCATAAACGGCACAAGTTGTACTTCCATACGTCAAAACCGTATCAGAAGTGACCGCAAGTCGTTTGAAACCCCAAGGCATTACCAAGCACGCAAGCCATCGACAACATTAAAAACAGTACCATGAAAACCAGAAACAGAACACATGTTATATACATAATTCAACTCAACGACTGCGAATAACATTGGGTCAGTCAAAACGGACGAAAACTGTCAGCACAAGTAAGTGAAAGCTAACTGGCTTCCAAGAGACACAGTAC
The DNA here is from genome assembly GCA_014338405.1 of Paragonimus skrjabini miyazakii. Taxonomy (NCBI): domain Eukaryota; kingdom Metazoa; phylum Platyhelminthes; class Trematoda; order Plagiorchiida; family Troglotrematidae; genus Paragonimus; species Paragonimus skrjabini miyazakii. The sequence goes on from JTDE01000662.1 coordinate 73,274, forward strand.
ATTTTCTCTGATGTCTGTCCAAGATAATCGACTTGGACACACCTTCAACCTGAACACCGCAGAAGTTCTTATCCAGACAAACACCAGACACGCAAGAGCGTTTCTCGAAGCCTGTTACTCAGCAAGTGGATCAATATTGCAAACACACCTAGCTGGGCGCTATCTATGAACCAATGAGAAACGGGAACTTGTGGAGATATAAGCGTTATCAGGCCTAAGTGTCAGCACATCCGAACACAGCAACTTGGACAAATCGAACCGGTGATCGAAGCAAGACAATGGATAATCATCCAGTCAAAGGACAGAGACCGCCCAGTCAGATTCTAGGTCGAAGGCTCAAGAGCTGTTGGGAGTAACGAATCGAGCATACCGTCACTACTCCAATGCGACCAACGCTAACTTGGGTCACATGTCAACAAATAACAGAACGTAACCAGTAAGAATCCAGGTCGAAAGGTCAGCTCATTCTCTTATATAAGAACATGCGTGCATTGAACTTCATCAAACTCCACGCTCAAACCCATATGCTTAAACACTTCTGTAATGATGATGCCAACCTGTATGACGATGAGACGTTGGCAACCTAATTGCCAAGCTCGGCGATCATCCCAATATCTGGGACGGAATAAATTCTAGGGAGAATAGAAATGGTGTTGTCGATCTCATAGTCATCGAGTGTAAGGTTTTCCAAACCTTAATCTCTTCAACTTTGTCTATGTGTCGCGCTACATCAGAATTTAGTACATGGATTTACAGGAAGATATATGTAAGAAGGATTCATCCACAAATGACTCTAAGGTACATACGGCTAACTGCATGTCCAGTAAATGTTTGTGAACCAATTGCTTGCACCATGGTGCAAAGCCACTGCATGTATTGATGGCTCATCAGTGCTTATTGATATATTTCGGCCATACATATATTCACCAATAACGATAAAAGACATATATCGCGAGATGTTAAAATTTGATCCACTCTCTTCAGTCGCGAACGTGAAACATTAGAATATATAGGACATGCGGATAGCAACAGCAATAGAGACAATCAACGATTGGGTTTACACAAAACAAGGAATGCTATCAGTTCCAGAGCAGACAAACTGCGTGAGTCACAGTTTATGCACACGCAGGACCGGACGGCGAGTATTGATTAACATTGCCTCGAAGAAGACAGGCAATTGCGAGTTCCGATTACGCAACGACACTTCGAACGAGTTAGCCGGGTCAACAACGTGAACTGTTTCCATGATATGTTTAGCAATGGTTGAGGTCGGATTTTATCTCAATACTCTGTTGCTATTGCCTGTTGCGTCATGGCGTGCACCAACCACTTAGGCATATGTTCAGCCATTCATTGTAGTAGGCACCGATCTGTTCTGCCGATATAGACGTCAACTCGTTCCAAGTGTTGCTGCGTAATCGGAACCCGAAATTGCTTGCCTTCTCCGAGGCAATGTTAATCAATACTCGCCGTCCGGTCCTGTGTGTGCATAAACTGTGGACTCACGCAGTTTGTCTGCCCTGGAACTGATAACAGTCCTTGTTTTGTGTAAACCCAATCGCTGATTGTCTCTATTGTTGTTGCTATCCGCATGTCCTATATATTCTAATTTTTTACGTTCGCGACTGAAGAGAGTGGATCAAATTTTAACATCTCGCGATATGTCTTCTACCGTTATTGGTGAACTGGATCAGTGTTTTAAACATACCTATATTTTAAATTATGTTTTTTGTTACTTTGTTATTTTGAGGCAACTTTAAGCTGTCCTTAAATGACCCACTCACATTTTGCAGGATTTACAAAGGTCTGGGCTACATACGATTGAACCACTTGATACATACGATTACCAATTTTATTGTCTGGAAAAACAACATAACGTTCATAGGCATTACACCAAACAAGGTGAAGTTACTAACCCCATGTGGGACAAAACGTCGGTCAGTAGTCTCGACTGCGAGTGTGACATTCTAGCAATGTTGCCCATAACTTAATCCCAGGGGAGCGTAAAATGCATTCATGGCGGGATATTCATTGCAGCGGTCCATCAATTTCATATCTCCGTTGTAAGAGACTTAACAAATGGACAAAATATTGGTAACCTCTTCATTTTGAGGTTTATATATGGGAACCATAGAATTCAGGTTTGCATATCATTACAATTTTTGAGCAATCACTGGGGTAACAATAAAACAAACTTAGAGATTTACAAACCATGTTTTGTAAAACTCAAGAATGAATTTCGAAATCAGGTATCATATAAAGCAGTCGGTTGAATAAATTAGTTTTGTGTCGTTTATCCTAGCGACATTTCCTTCTTCTGATGTTGCAGTTCATCTATGTTCCTTTCAGTTTTACAGACGAGACTTTTTTGCGTAATGGAACCAACTGGAAACTTGTTCAAGATTCTCCAACCTTTACACTCTCATAGCCTGCTTCACACCTTTCTGTCTCCATAACGTTTGATCTCATCCACTCGTTATTTGCCTATAGAAGCAATACGGCTATCCGGAAGACGTTTCTTGAAGGTACAAACAGTGGTAAGATCGCCGAGTGTACTGTCAGCCGATAACAATTCCAGAGTCAAAAGAGATCCAATTGTGAAAAGTCTATGCTCTGGCTAGACTCGAACTCGCGGCATAAACAGCATGCACGAATACGGCAAGCGGTCTACTATTTGAGCTACTAAGCTACGCCATAATATGGGAAATTTTACATTCGGACTCAGTTACTCAGCAAACCGACTGCATCATATCCAGTCCACCAAGTTTTTCAGATACTCGATTGGCAAGGCAGAACTTCCTAAACAGTTCACACGATAACTCATCAACGCCACTGTTGGACGTAGAAATTCTATCAGTAATCAGATTTGTTGATACTACTTCATTCAGGCATTTTGTTAACCACATGCATCGCTTATTTCTATGCGTTTCAAAATCATTTTGGAAACAAGTTCTTTTCGAAAATTCATAAAGATCACCTGAATCGGTTTTCATTTTTCTAACCGTATCAAATGAATCTAACAATGACACATCTAGAACCTCTTTTCGCAGACATTCTTCCATGGTGTTTGAGCACATAAAAGAAATTAGAGCTTTTGATCACTTGGCTAACCATCAGTTTTCGAACCAGTATTAAATATTTAAACAACAATACATCAAACAAGGGTTTAAGAGGTGAGAAAAAACAGACTGTGATTATCCTATGGTAGATGTGAACGGACTTGGCCACGAAGAATGTGGTTCGAAATAACCGAGGTTCTGGTCTGATGTGACTTTTTTGTTTCAGGAAAGAATTCAACGTGAACAACTGATCTGTCGGTTGCCTGATTGAGTTAACCGGGCTTCTACTAGATGCCGCGGAGCCGTTGTTGAGAACGTGCTTTTCAGTGCAGAACTGCATTCTGACCGTGCGTAGAAACATTCAACTATGCGATACCAATCACGCAGCTCATAACTAACACCATTTAATGAAGCCAACTTTTAACAACACAGTAGGCGATCGTCGTACTCATGGGCGGTTCAAATCAGTGCCCGCTTTTGAATGTTGACTGTCAAATGGGATGAAGCATCCCCAAGCAACCCGTTAGCATGTCAGTTATCTTGACCTTTGCTTACTGTTTGAATTGGCTCTCATTCCAACACATACGTTCTTGAAGTCGTCATGATCCACTGCATAGATGAGAGGAATTATCTGATATTGTTTGTTTCTGGACCCTACCAGGACTGTATGGCAGCACTGTTCTTCAGTACACTGGGGCATTTTGTAAAGTAAAGGGCCTAGCCCAACACCAAAGTTATCAGATGTCAATTTGATTTTACAAAAATAGCATTGGCAAAGTTTCGTCCCATTTAGAATTGAACAAGTACAAAAATTTCACGTAAGTTGCATGCTTTATCAACGCTTCGTTCGTTCTTGTCAATAACGCACACGAAATGATATCCAAATGGATAAGAGAATGGGTGTGTACGGCAAAATATTAGAGTTTGTCTGGTTAGCATTGATAGCTTGGTTTTAGGGGTGTATATGAAATATCTGAATATTTGAACTATTCCTTTCTCACTACGTTAATAGACCAGCTAGTCAGCAAAAGACTATGGATAGATGCGGACTGGTAACAGGCTGATAGACGCTTAGGAGATTCAAAAGTCATACATGCACTAATCGATCAGGAAATTAAGCTTACCGAAAGCAATCAGTTAGTTCACAATGGATTCACATGAATAAACAAGGGTCCAAGATTAACAGGAACATAATAAAAAGAGGGGAAGACAATAAGAATTCGGCAACAAAGAAATACATCAGAGGTGAGATTAAAACCAATGACCGGCTTCTGTAAATATAAAATAGTAGGAACCCCTTGCTGAAGGATGGCATCACAATCTATACTGTGATGTTATCAGCCCGTTAACTACTTCTATGTTTCCTATGCAGTTGGTAACATGTACTTTTAAAGGTGATGCCGAAACGACAGAGGAATTATTTGATTTTTCCTTTCCATTCTACAAACGAAACCAGCAACTCACTGACTTAACCGGAAGCGTGTTGAAGTTATTAAATCGGGGTTAGTGTCCTCAGTGCTCTAGTATCATTGTTGGATTTGTTGAAGTATGTCTGCTTTTTGTCTGGTATGATGCGGAACGATGAATCCGCTGAGGTTTGTTTGGTTTGTTTGTAAAAAGCCAATCCTTAATTTGCCTTTATTTGTCTTTGCTGTGTGCAGTAAACGATCATGACAAATTTTGTACCATAACTGCACATAATATGTTTATTTTCTTTCTCTTCATAACTAGCATTGTCTATCTGTTGCAAACTTCATTCTTGGTAGTATTTGACATATTCTTATCTTCATTTGTACCCGCTTGTTTTAATGAGGTCATTGTCCTTTGACTGATGGCTGTTCATGAACACGTGCTTAGTTACCCCATTTTGAATTCTTTTGCTGGATAATTTGTGTACTCGGTTGGTTCACATTCAAGATGAAAAAGTAATTTTACTGAACAGTGCCGTATAAATTTCAATCCTTTCGATCGTCAATTCTGACGTATTTTAGACGTAAAAGACAGTCCCGTTAATCCGACCGCCTGAATAACCGTTAGTGAAATGATTGAATACTCGTTACTGAGTGAATTATCTTAAATCGCCAGGAGCGATGTAACAATCATTGTGCAGACGAAAAATAACTAGCTGAGCTTCGCTCATTCGGTTCTAATTTAGCTATTAGGCATGGTATAACAGGGCGGTCATTCTTAGTGGACGAAGCCATTACATCCTACTCGTGATCTCAAATCTCAGAGTAATTTCGCAATCGTAGTTTAATAAATTGACGCAAACCAGTGAAGACAGTCTTCCAATCATTAACGTACATGCGACCAAACATTCAAAAATCCACCGCCATAACAAATAAAAAGACTTAAAATGTTAAGAGATGTCTGATGGTGAGTTTAGTTGGAGGTTACAAAAAATGAAGCTAATATAATGGAACCCTTCTGGATGGTGATGAACGATGATGGAAAACTAAGTTATTGTTTTTCATTAGGAGCACACCAGTCAACTACCAGTCGGAAGAACAGGCAGGGTTTCGTCCTGGTCGGGGATGTATAGTTCACATTTTTAACCTTCGTCAAATTTTGGGGCAGCGTCATGTGTTCCGCCAGTCAATAATTGCCACATTTCTCGAATATAAAGATGTGTTCGATTCGGTGGATCGATCTACACTTTTAGAGTCGCTTAAACGCAGGGGTGTACCGACCAAGTATGTGAACATACTGTCGGCGCTTTACTCCCATACCTCGGCTCAGGTTAGGGTTTACGGTGAGCTATCTGACAGCTTCAGCACCAGAAGCGGTGTTCGTCAAGGCTGTCCCCTTTCACCATTTTTGTTCAATTTCGTCATGGACGAAATAATGGAGGACTGTCTGCAGCACTCAAATGATGCCGGTGTGGACCTCCTATCTGGTGGAAGGCTGACTGATTTTGATTATGCTGACGACAAGGTGTTACTGTTTGACAACTTTCAAACGGTACAAACAACAATAAACGCTATTTCGCGTTTTACTAAGTACTTCGGAATGCGCTTTGCAGCCTCGAAATGCAAAGTGCTTCTGCAAGATTGCTGTGATTTCGTAGGTGTAGTGCTAGATACTGAAGTCATGGAAGTTGTTGACCGGTTTGTATACCTGGGAAGCTGCATAGGCGGCGGCGGCGGAGGTGTAGGGAATGAAGTAGAGGCGCGTATTTCCAAGGCTAGGGCGGTGTTTACTAATCTGAGGCACCTATGGCGACAGAGAGGTATTTCCTTGAAACTTAAGGGTCGCGTATATCAGACTACAGTGAGGGCTGTATTATTATACAGCAGCGAAACCTGGTCGCTCAGGATAGAAGACGTGAACCGTCTTCAGGTATTTGACCACCGATGTCTGCGTTCAGTCGCTCGTATCGGGTGGCACCAACGAGTAAGCAACGAGGAGGTTAGGAAGCGGGTGTTTGGCAGTGATTGTCAAACGAGTTCTTTTGCTCAGTCTATATACTTGCACAGACTTAGATGGTTAGGTCATGTACTAAGGATGCCAGCCAGTCGTTTGCCACATTAAGCACTGTTTGCCGACGTTACGGTCGATTGGCGCAAGGTGCGAGGTTGACAGATGATGACCTGGCGTACAGAAATGAAATCGTTTACAAAAGGATTGGTAACTGTAGATCGGGTTCGTCTCCCGGGCTGAAGCCCTGGCGACTCACAAAGTCGGTGGCTCGAGATGTTAGGTGAGATGGCGGCTAACCGAGCTCGGTGGCGTGAATGTTGTCGTTGTTTGTTCGAGTTGTCTGTGAAGTGAGTGCAGTTAATGACGGGTGGCACTGAAAGATGCAAAGATGCTGTCTTTTTGATGATACCTTACTTTCACTTACAGCTTAGTTGTTTGTTTGTAAGGTGTAAGCGCCTTGATGTTGTATGTTTGAATGTAGACGTAATTATTTTTTGTGGTTAGATCCCCTCCTCTTTCCCTTTTTTTCTTCTCCCTTCCTAAACAGGGTTTGTTTCTTCTTCTTCATGGTTGTGTGGCAGTTAAGCATCAGTGTCAACCACTGATGTATTGCTGTTTATGATGATGATGATGATGATGACACCTCACGGTGACATAGGGCTATGAGATACGGTAACCTGTTGAAACACTCGATGTCTTACAAAACCCGGTTTATTGAGATCAAGCACCACAAGGTGTGGTTAACACAATCACTTTTTATAAGCCACACATGTGATATCAGTAATGAATATAGTACTCTTTTTATTGTGACAATCTAAAACTGTCGCATGCTTTAATCTACTTGTGAGGTCGTGGGTCAACCACTGAATTGGCGACGACGAACTTAGTTAGCATCCCACAGGCAAGTTGAATCCGAAACTAAAAACTCGGATGTCTTTCCGACAACTGGCCTAATTTTTTTAAAGTTTTCATTTACGTAAGTGGCTTAACATTGAGTTAGAGCTGAGGTACTTTAGGATAAGATTAACATCAGAGAGAAATTATAGTTGATTATGATACTTGCACTGTTGGCCTCCAATATTGAGCTACGCCGCCGTTGGTTTATCCGATGATTCTCCTCAGGTGTTATCAGTGAGATTTGATTTTACATGCATACTTAATTCCGTTGTTTTTTTTAATGAATAAACCACAATAACGAATGAATGTGTATTCCTTTAGCAATATAGGTGGGTCAATGAAAATCGCTTCTCAGTCGTGTTGGTGATATTGTAGCGAAAAGTCGTCCAATAAAGCACAATCTTCGTTATCCAATACGCTAATTACCATGCCAAACGCGCTCTCGCGTTTTTGAATCACAGTTCCAGTCCACAAACCCCCCTCCGTTTTCGTTCACACGTCGTGTGCACTCCTGCCCGGTTTATGTTTGATCGGAGCCTTCTATCGAGGGGTTTTTCGCTTGCCAACCTTCGTCCGTTGGTCCGATTTCATTGAGAAATGGCTCTTCCGGCCGCCTGTGTTGTCCGCCATATATCTATGTTGAGTTTTGACCGTATTCCGCCACGGCATCGAGATATTCCTCCAAGTGTTGGAATAATTGCGCCTCCGATTTGGTCGTCTATACTATTTTACCTGCTATGTTTCGCCGGTTGGTCCGATCTAGTCGAGCGATTTCTCATCCGGTCGCCCATGCTGTTCCCGATCCGCGCGCTGTGGGCTTTTGGACATACCTCTCACCCGGGCTGATATATTCCGCCGAGTGTTGGAATGCTCGCATTCCCGGCCTTATAGTCCAGCGCAATATAACCGCTGTTCATGCAGTATTTAATTGTGTGACTGCTGATCATTTCTGCGTTACAGTCACAGATTTTGAACGATTGTGTTTTAACTGGAAGGAAACATGACGATTTCAATATGATCCTCACGTTCTCCTAATGATTTTTACTTTTCAATGTCATTGGCGATCGTCTTCTTGTCACTAATGATTTGGTGTAAATCTCATTCTCAGAACATTAAATCTTCTCATTTTGGACATCTTTCTTTCAGTGTAGTCTAAACAGACGATTTGAACTAATATTATGGCATCATCTCTTGTTTGGTAGAACGCAGCAACCAATAGTCAAACTAGCATTATGACCTTGGAAATCCGTGAATCGAACTGTACAATTGGCCTTAGGAATCCAAAACGAAACGAAAAATGTGATTAGCATAACGGAAATGACGGAGTTAATCCAGTGATAACACACTGAGTGGTGAGGATGCGTTTGCAGGTTCCTGCATGTATTGAAGTTAAGACAACTTGGCAGGTTCCACTTCGAATTCGACCCATTTTATCCCGCGAAAACCGGCATTCAGAGAAGAAAAAGCCGGAAGTTTGGCCTCAAGTGAAATAGCTATATTTTTCAAATATCCCAATAGTAACCGTAATACATACCTGACAGTGATCTCTGTAAGTATTCGTGTATTCTGTGAACACTGAATTTAACCTGGTCAATATAGCTATATGAACGACTCACTTTGGCCAAAGGGTGTCTGTGCATCACAATACCACATAGAAAACAAACGATCCTCTTGTTGGGATCGGTTTTCGTTACACTGCTTCTAAGCGAAGCTTCTACATTAGTAATTAAGTAGGGCAACTTATGGCATTTCATCAAACGAACCTTAGATTTTGATGAGTTGATACAAGTTTATGACAAACTTCAAAGTCTATCGCTGGAATTTTATAACGAGGAGTGTTGGACTATTTGATGGTGAAACACTGGTATCGGTCGCAAATTCCACCAAGGTAAGTTGACGCTGTGTGTTCACTGGCTTGACGTGAAGCGTAAATGAACTGGTTGATAGGCTTCAGCGAGATGACCACACAGTACAGACAGCATTGTCTCAAGTTTGAGATCCCACTCTCCGGTCCATTCCATGGGGGGTCTGTGGTGTTTTAGATGCGTAGGTGGAAGACGAAAACGTTTGTACTACCCGGCAAACAATCGTGTGAATTGCATTGCTGATTCTTTCATGATTTGTCCAGAATCACGTTGCTGAAGTGGGTAATTGTCATTGGGATTAACTTTCAGTTATAAATTACCGCTTGGTTGAATGTCGCAGATCCGCTAAAAGCTGTCCCACATTGAGCACGCCAGGAGGGAGTTTAAGGTGTTTTACTGCCATCCAGTAAAATGTGGGTCAGCTAGAATATCACCTTGGTTAACTGTTCAAGGACTTCAGTCGAGACACTAGTGTGTCGAAATAATTAGTGACTTACTAGATTCACAGATTAACGTAAAATCTGCTCCTATAATAGCTCGATACAAGTTCATTCATCTTCGCTTTTAGAACGTGTGTCCTCATATTCAAGTTCCAACGTTCTCGCATTTTCTAATGATAACGTAAGACCTAGTCCCCTGTTCTTTACTGGTGTTTAAAACCGTTTCTTTCGCTTCAAACCTGGAACCACATTCTGTTTTCAATTTGCTAGCAACACCATAGAAAGATCAGCTGACTGTAAACCAACACGAAAAAACCAGTGGCAGTTTTAACGGATTTCTAGAACCCAAGTTAAAAGACAAGAGGCAGTAAAATTCAGATCGAATGAAGAAACGAACATCACATGAAGTTACTACAATTTCTAGTGACCGATAATGTCCAGTCACAGCAACGGACAACCCTCAACATGTTCGGTATGATACACTAAGCTAAGGTGCTGCAAACGGTAATGCAATATATCACTCAAAAATTCCCAGCATAGTCATGACAAATAATAAGTAGCGAATAAGCTCGTTTTAGGCGGTTAATCACCAGGCTAAATGCATCACATTTATGCCACGAATTTTACAGGAAGTTCATTAAAGGAGTAAACGGGGAACAGGTGGTTACTGTGGCCAATCAATTCAGTGTCGCGTTTCAAGCAAGTACCCTCTTAAACAGTGCGTTCTGACAGGCTAACAGGGTGTGGGGATAGCCAGGACAGATTCAATGCCTGAACAAAACGCTTCTGGATACCCGGGGGTGGGTTGAACAGACGAATTCCAATGGCTTCAGTTGTGAACAGAATCCTAAGTCTCACTGCCCTCGACTGAGTGGTCTTAACTCGGCAGGTTGGGCAAAATACACTCGTCAGATATACAGAGTGATTCGAATCCACCAGGTGCGATTGTATGGCACTATTTACAGACTTCGATACTAAACTGTTGGGCCAGGCTGGGTGATGTTTGTGGATCCGTTTAGATAACCATGTGATAGTGCGGCTAACGCAACTGGTTCCACAGAAACAAGTGAAAAGATATACACAAAACGAGGCTGTAAAAACATACACTTTTTATTTTAGACGTAATCACAGAATCGGATTGGCGACGCACTAGAGTTCTGTCTCGCTTTAGAGGTACGAATCTGTGAAAGTCCGTTTACTGGCATGTCCAGGTATTCTTTCAACAAATCTTGCTTCGCATACTTCCGTCTATCCTTTTATGTAGGTGAAAATCTAGGAAAGATATTTGGTCTTTATTCTCCTCCCAAGGTGTAAGTTTAACTGGTTGTAAGGCGCAGTTGAACTTGTCGAGAACTGGACACATTGGTTTTCCAGCTGGTCATGGCAGCTATATCGTCCGCGTATCAACGATACTGACTGGACTGGCTCATGCTGGATTGAATCTTGGTGCATACAATATTTCTCATTAATATATATCGACCAGCAGAAGTCCGAGCGGGGTGCCCCATTGTTACAACATCCGTCGACTGACACAGCACACCGCTGAGCAGCATTAGCACATTGAAAGTGCATCAAAACAGAAGCTTCTTCACCCTTATTACTGGTATCCAACATCAAATCCGATTTCATATAACAAAATTATCATCAGCTGTACGTAAAAAATAGCCAGACTTTGTCCAGTGAGAATGACTTCAGTGAATTCATACTAACATCCTGTACGCAGCCGACAAATTCAAACATATCACGTGAACTGAGCGGGGCAATCGGTTTTCGAACTTGAGACATTTATCGATCCGATTTTCAGTCTTATCAATTTTGTCCTTTTCGATGACGACTATGCGATACTTAGTCTGTTCTATGAGAATACTATTCTGCTTCCTAATGAAATTGAATTTACTTTTGACAACTATTTCAGCTGCTTCATCTGACTTGGTGAGGAAAATATCTAGATTTTTCTGAAGCTTTGTCAGTGAATCTATGTGCTCCTTATTCAAAGGCCCTATGAGTCTTGATATACGCTTAGAGTGTAGCTGGTATCGATTCGCAGATGTAGTTTTTGATGACTCAAAGTTGCCTTCCGTTGCACTACATTGCGGTCACACTCGACATTTTAGAATCAAGCTGACTCAAAATGTAGTGTTTCAGTGTGAGTGTGGCAAAAAGTCATTCATTTTATTGTCCAAATCAATCTACATCCGCTAGGCTGGCGCCCGCGTTTATGAACCAAAATTCCATTCCACAACGCAACGACGGTTTCCACTCACATGCCGTGTGCACTTCCGCCTGGTTTATGTATGTAGTTGATGCCTACTGCAGTGAGGTTTTGCTTGTCATTGTTCATCCGTTGGTCCAATTCCTTTGAGTAACGGCTCATTCTGTCGCGCGTGCTGTCCGTGATCCGCCCATTATGTGCTGTTGGACAGAACTTACTGCCGCGTTACGTTATTTCTCCGAGCGTTGGAATAATTGTGCGTCCGGTTTCATTATCCGTCGCACAGTTCCTGCGTAAAGCCTCTCAGTAACACATTGAAATTTATTGCAATCAGTGCTGTCAATAAGGCATTTGATCGCTTCCTTCAACTCAGCCAGAAAATCGGATACCCGTTGAGCGCTTTAACCACTCTGGGCTTCTTGGGTAGTCTCAACCTTTCAAATATGCCTATTATATAATAGTATCTATATCCTCATTACCGCGTTCGACATGGTTGAAATATCTTGCATCAGTTAGATCGATGGAGAGGAAGTGAATATAATGGAATCATTTGTAAAGACTGATGAAAATTCGGGATGATATTTACCCGTGATAACTGATTGACTAATATTTGTAAATTAACTCGTTAACGTAACCCAGGTTAATTATTGCAGATAGAAGACATGTTGCGGTAAACTAACATTCCGTTTACTCCCATCAATCGCAAACGTAAAAAAGTGTAGGTTATATTTGACAAACAAATATAGGTAGACAGGATAAGGACACGCGTACAATCACATAAATTATTATACCATCAACAACACAGCAACTCTGTGAGTTGTTTCAGCCGATTTTTTGCACATAGCGCCGGCTGGTGAGTTGTGATCAACACAACTTTACTAACGGCCAACAGCTTCGGGGTGTGATTGCGTAATACTACTTTGAATGGTCTAATTGGGTCAGCTCAGTGACCTGTTATCATGGGATGTCTAGCAATCAAGTCGGAAGATTTTGAACAGCGGATTCACCGATTTGAGATTGTTGTGTTCTCAGTTATTTTACCACTTCGGGATGTGTTTTGTCACTCACTGAGATAGTTATCGGTTTGTTCTGCCAAGTTTACAAATTTCTTTAGTAAACCGTTGTAAACAATAGCGCAATACTGTCGCCTCATTTTGATGCAAAATCTAGATGGGAATTTGATCAGGTGATTATTTTGACGTGATAATTCAGCTTACCTCATGTGGACAAAACAGGGTTTCACAACGCAGATTTCCGAAATCTAACTAAAAGAACAAACACAAAACCTCTGTTTTTATCCTGCATTACACGGCGTCCTCAGGAAGTACGAGAAGTGTTTAGGAAAAAATATAGGTGACCGAAAGTACTGAATGAGACACGGAACAACTTATTGCCAAATATGAGATTAAGTGAAACTGTCCACTTATTTTGTAGACAAGCCTGCTCACTGCTTTTCATTTGAGTGAGCTCTCCTCCATCCGGCTGACCATATGACTCTTCACATACTCGGATATCCAACGAAAACCATGAACCTAGAACTTTACTCACGCTTTAGATCCAAGGTGTCTAGTTTGGGGTGACGGAGGAAGGTGAATAATATTGGGATATCAAAACAGGAAAGCGTACGACTGTTGTGATTAAGGGTCAACTAAGACAGTTTAGTGAGTGTAATTGGAGTTCCTCAAGACCCACTTGAAGGTGAACCCAATGATAAACTCATAATTCGGAACAACTCAACTCAAAATCAAGTGTTGTGACCGCAAAATGCGTTTGAACTGCGAAGTTGTCTATTGAATTAAATCCCGTGCAGGTTATGTTGAAACACAGCGTGCTGAGTTATCAGGCCGGAAGTGCGAGTATTTCAGCACTCGGCGGAATACATCAGCCCGGGTGGGAGGTATGTCCAAAAGCCCACAGCGCGCGGATCGGGAACAGCATGGGCGACCGGATGAGAAATCGCTCGACTAGATCGGACCAACCGGCGAAACATAGCAGGTAAAATAGTATAGACGACCAAATCGGAGGCGCAATTATTCCAACACTTGGAGGAATATCTCGACGTCGTGGCGGAATACGGTCAAAACTCAACATAGATATATGGCGGACAACACAGGCGGCCGGAAGAGCCATTTCTCAATGAAATCGGACCAACGGACGAAGGTTGGCAAGCGAAAAACCCCTCGATAGAAGGCTCCGATCAAACATAAACCGGGCAGGAGTGCACACGACGTGTGAACGAAAACGGAGGGGGGTTTGTGGACTGGAACTGTGATTCAAAAACGCGAGAGCGCGTTTGGCATGGTAATTAGCGTATTGGATAACGAAGATTGCGCTCTATTGGACCCCTTTTCGTTGCAATAGGACGACGAAAGCTTACACTCATTTGCAATGCTGGCGTGTATACACAGACATTAGGCAGTAGTACACTGTCATTTGCCTTAATGACACGTCCCCCATAGTTCGTACACACTATTGCAATATTCGCTCCTGTACCTTCCTCTACATGGCGCTGATAACTGTCTTTCACTTTTCTAATGTACACGCTGTACTACTCACAAACGGGTGTCTCATGCAAAACTAGTAAACGGAGACATTATTCCATCTGTCAAGCGCAATGTCCTCATTCGTGAGTAAAGCTCATTTTAGATGAGACCCAACTGTGGAAAGTCAGGGCATCGGCTGGATTCGAACAAACGACAGAAACACCATGCCTCAACGCGGCAGGCGGTCTACCAACTAAGCTACGAAGCCGCGCCATGAACAAGGAAATTTCACATTTGGACTCGGTTACCTATCCGTCCCACTGTTTCATATAGAATCCACCGAATAATCTAGGGGATCGACTGCCGCGGTCCTTTAATGTGGATAACATCAAATTGATTCAACCAAACTTTGTAATCCACGTTTCACACTACGTTATTTGTCTATAACATTATATCTGTGGGAATAGTGCGTGCTATTCTATTCTTAGTGCACACCAACAATAGATTTTTGACGTCCAGCTAAATCTCTTACATTTTCAAATGGGTAGCTGGTAAATTTATGTTTTGTGGTACACGCAAGTTATTTTGATTACTCAGCTCGAACCCCAACATTTCGTTTTGGTCTAACAATCCGGCATTCATATTTACGGACACATAAATCGCAAAGAAATCTGTATTGGATATTTGCTTCTGGCTTGTAGTTTTATGAATATGTTGAATTGCCATGATGTGGTATTGTATCGTCCTGAGCAGCGATAACAACTCGTATATTGACCGACATGGAACCATGAAAAATGACCCAGTTCAGATTTCAAGGAAAGACAATAGAAGGGGACATATTCATGAAACACGAATGCTCAAATATGAATGCTGACTGACAAACTGCTGACATTTTGCAACCGCTATGCAGCCCTATGTAAAGGGGTGTTTGTTGTATTGCGTGGTAAATAGCTTTGCTCTGGATAACTTAATCAAAAGACCTGTAATCTAGGTTGGCTGTTATCGCTTTTAACATATTGAACTACTGATTATGCATATCATCGAGTTGCTAGTTGGAGGTGGTGAGATCGGTTAAACGGTATGTGCACTGGCTGTCGTAGCAGTATACATGATTTACCTAACTCTGAACAACCCACTGGATGCAACTAATATTTAATCACTGTTCGGTGACCTTGACACCTAATTGATGTCTTGGGTTTCCTTTAATTTCCTGGGAATACCCTATTGTATAGCTTTAGTGGACAACCAATCTAACATAGGCTGCCTTGGTTTCATACGATCAACCAGCACTAATGTCCCACCGAGTTTTTCAATCGTCCATCGCAGCTGACTGGGATGGACAAAGTCATCGAACGCAACTGCATACGATACTCCGTGAACTCTCTCGCAGGAGGTGGGATCTTTCTCGTTCAACCAGATCATCTGAACAGCTTCTTTTAAGGACCAAAGACCGGTCAGGAGCCTCGCATTTATTATTAAACATCGGTTGTGCATTTGCCCTTTTCGACATTTGTACCTTCATATCTGGTTTGGTTTATGCTGTGTGCAGGAGCCTTATTGTACATATTGTATCATTTGCCTCATATTAAACACAGACACATTTTTACATAAGAGCAATCATCCGCATTTGATGTTAAGACCTGGTCATATTTGCAAGCTCACATATATCTGTAGTCTGAAGAAAATTACTGATAATCAGTTTTAGCAAACATACCACGTGATCTGGTTCATGTTATGAACACTGGTAGTAAGTTCCCTTGATATAGGTTGACGATAGATCGATTTCAGTAATCAATCATTAGGTCACATCAAAAACTGCATGATGACAAACAAGATAACTCGCGAAGACAATTACTTCTGATAGTATAACTCTAGTATTTACATCCACAAGGGCATGTACACGAAGATAAGTGGCCAACTGGAGTACAATATCAGGGAACAAGTCAAGAAGGATAATCAAGAAATCTTGGGGCGGTTAGAATGCAAGAAGCAAATCAATTAGTTGAATAAACAATACAATCAATTGGTAGAACATTCATATTATAGCCCAGATATTATAGGGACTTATGTGTTATGTACAAGTAGGAAATTGATAGTCTAAAACTGCTAGAATTTTGCTCTCTTAGTCGTAACTGTAATCAAGTAACTGTCAAGGTGTGATAAGATTTTGCTTTGTCAAATCAACTCCGAAGATAACAATACTTTGGGAATGCTTTAAAGATTGCACCGGTGTTATTTTAAATATACGTGAAAATTGAAACAGTTCATTCCCTTCAGCAGTTTGAACAAAACAGTCAGAAAACGAAAACCGGTAGATGCAAGCATTTCGTATTGACTCATCAGTACCAAATTTACAATAACATGAAACGGTTTTTTATATCGAACAGACAGGGGGTAGGGTGGATAGTCAATCGGTGGGTTAAGAAAGGTCACTAAGTCCAGGGAAGGGTCAAGTTTACGAGCAACTGTTTCTGAACACACAGGGTCGGATTTAGTCG
Organism: Paragonimus skrjabini miyazakii; assembly: GCA_014338405.1. Lineage (NCBI taxonomy): Eukaryota > Metazoa > Platyhelminthes > Trematoda > Plagiorchiida > Troglotrematidae > Paragonimus > Paragonimus skrjabini miyazakii. Next base: position 90,148 of record JTDE01000662.1, read on the forward strand.
ATTGATTGCGACAGCAATCACGTTTGACAAGAACCAGTTGTATTGCACTGAATTTGTTTCGGATTTTTGGACACTGTTTTAGCTTTGTTCAGCATGTAATAAATTTTATTGATCAGGTGGAGGAGTCTAGGATGCAGTTACGCCCGAAAGCAGAACACTCTGTTCCCATAACTGGCTGAAAGAAAACAGGAAAACAGGTCTAC
>JTDE01000662.1:101747-111965 GCA_014338405.1 Paragonimus skrjabini miyazakii
GTGTATGGATGTGCGTGAGTGTGTGCGTTTGTTGGTGTGGTTGTTGATTTTGTTGTTGCAGTCCAACCCATCAAGTAAATCGATTAGTTCATTGAACTTTGCTATATAAACACACAGACTGCAGTATGTACCTGATGAGATGCAGCGAAATGTGCTCGAGAGATACATTGTGCAAAAAACTGTTTCTGACTTCTCTGTTCAAATTTGTTACGGGAAAAGGTTGCTTTGCTTAACAACAGTGGCCAAGTTATTTGCCGTCTTACTGCAAGCTGTGTAATCTCTTTCACACTGTGTGCTAGACTGTAGCCTTTTCGTGTAAATTATGATCATACATTAATTGTGATCAGTCCATTAAACGTTCAGTTTGCTTTATGAAGTTCCACAATGTGATAAGCAGACAAACACTGCTTTTCCCCAGGATAGAAGGAATATATCAGTTGGAGAAAATAATTTGGGACTTGGAAATTGTTTTGGATTAGATAAGTTGATAAGAAGAAACAACTTTGAAACATCGTATAATACTTGTAGAAATAAAAATCGACCTGATTAACATCAGACAAAAACAACAAAACCGTCATCAGACCAAATCCGGATCGCTTATGCATTCAGAAGTTTGAACACTAGTGTACAGTATTCCGTTATTGAGGTATCTCTGAACACTACCTTCGTCAGTTGAATTCAGAGCTTCGTTTTAATTCGAGACTTATTAAGCCTCAATTAATTGCTGAATTGCATCAAAACAAACCAAAAGAAATTTATAAAGGAAGGTTATCAGATATGTGGTTCAGTGAAACAAAATGTCCAAAGTGATCATTGTTTGGGAATTGAACATCCGAACGTCAGTAATGCAATTGTAGCATGAACCGACATACATTTAGCTGGAAAGCCTAAGTATGAATGTCACACCTGATTACTCTTTATGACTGTGTATGACAATAACCGAATGACGTTTTTTATCATGCTTTTCCTCTTAACTGACTAATGGGCCCAATTAGGATAGCTGCCATGTTCGAAAAATCTACATTTGTTGTTATCTGGATTTGTGCAACCGTAACGTACACTAAATCACGTGAAATCGAACTGTTTCAGATAAAAAAATTCTGGAATGTTTGACGCCAACAAGCTCTCGTAGGTTACCGTTTCATAGATTGTCTAAGCAAGTATAAAAATCTTCGTTTGTGCTTTCTTGTCTTTGTGTTGATCAGCTAGAAATTGTGGTAGACAGTTTATGAGTATGAAGATACATTGGATGGAACTGAATAAAAGCTGAATTCCTTGAAGCTGCCAGCCACATCATGTTATCAACGAAACTGAAACGACATTATGTTTAATATGCGCGTTTGTTGATCTGGAGGACTTGGGTAGAATGAGAGTTAGGAAAATGGTATTGAAGGGTATTTCTCCCACATGTGTCGATTAACTAATGTTTGGAAACTCTCAACCGATTCTGCCGTGATCACAGAGTTGGACAGTGCGTTTCGAGGTGAAAATTTCCGTTTGAAAAAGTTCTTTCTGAGAAGTTACTTTGTGTACTGTGCAATCCAGCTGTAGCGAGGGGATGTGCTAATAAGTTGCAGAGTATTTTGTAGATAGAACTTAAGTCTCACGTGAAATATCTGTAATTCATTGAGAATTGACCTAATTCTGTCAATCTTTCTTGGTAGAGCATTATCCTGGACCCAATAATTCTTCTAGTGGTCAGTCTCTGAACATTTTTGACAGGTGCCAAATCATCTTTAGGTCAATGGTGACAGGCCTGCATGGTCGTTTTCAGATGTGGGCAGATTATGGGACGAAAACAGTGAAGAATATTTCATAGTGGAATGTTCCACAAATTCCTCTTAGAAGATTCAAGGTCACTCGTGATATTAAACATGATTGCACTATTTGTAGACAGACTCAGTCTATTCGTCACTGTGGTCTCTAGGTATCGTTCGCCCACGGATACTAGTGTAGTGAAGATGAGCGATCTCAATATACTACTCATACCACTGCTATTCAGTAGTAGGACCGGAGCACATATTTTGACATTGTACAAGCCGCAGGAAACATGCTGGAAGGAAAATCCGAGTGCAGCATCGCTCATAATGGTCCCTGCTACTTAATGGAACTGAACATTGACGTCTGCGGCAACCGAGACGGTCTGGGGCCGAATACCGCATGCAAATGAGTGGTTTTGTTTCTGGTCTTGTTTAAATGCTTAACCCATGTGTTGGTTTGTCGAATAAACAACATTTGTGCCATCCGCGTTCTTGGATCACAACATTAGTAGCCCTGTGTCACCAACGTAGTATTTAGTATAATTTTGATGGCAAATGCATATAACTACATTTTTTGACGTTTGGCGGCAAGTTGTTGTCTATTGACCATCGGTTTAGACAGTTCAGATATTTGTGTAAGTTTATTATATTTTCTGAGCTTCAATAGTCTGGCATGAGTGACGTCAATTTTGGGCTCTGTCTTGATGTGTGTGGATTTCAACCTCAACATTCTGACTTATTCACTTCGTGAGTTCCAAACTTACGGCGGTTTCTATTACGTTACATTTCATGGGGTTTGTATCATTTTACTGTAGGGAGGACACTCTTCAAAGAATCACTCAAGTACCTTTAAGTGTATGAACAATTTCACAACTGGTTGCAAAACAACGCTGCTCAACTTACTGTGTTGCGCTCATATCAATCGGATTTCATGACGTTCTTTTAAGAAGTAACGCTTCTAATATTTTTTTATGAAGGTCCTAGCTACTTGTGGTGTAGTGTTGGCTTTTGGCAACACTTTTAATTTTCACTGTTGCATTAGTCTACACTGTGATCGCAATCTGCAAGGTAAATATGAGTGGGAGAAATCATTTCTATTCGCAGAAGGTAGGTTAACAACAGTCCAATCAATATTCTGAATATCTTTCGACTAAGTTGTTTCAACTCACAGCACGAAGTGAAATAGTATCAAATGCACCATGGTTTAACACCCCATCTTGAAGAAATTTTGTTGCTCCAAATTGGGAAGCAATTAAGCATTTGATTTTTACTCAACACATCTCCAAAAGCAAAGCTGTTGATCAAAAGATTTTATTACGACAGATCTCTTGTAGATTTCAGATATATTTTTTCGGTATAAGGCCGCAACACTACTTGCATATTATGATATTCTCATTCAACTGCTGTCAGTCGGAAACCACTTTGATGTCGTAGGTGTACATGGCAGACAAGTTGTTTTCTTCATTCTCTAATTTCCATTTGTGTATTCATTTAACGTTTTACAGTGTGTGAACCATCCACTAAATTCGGTCCATTGATCTTTAGCAGGTTGGTAAGCCAGTGGTTCAATATTCTATTCACCGACATTCTGTCAATCTGGCAAATGTGCTTGTACTTTGAATTTAAAATCAATCGGCTCCCCAAACCAAGTAGGCTGGTAAAGGTGTCTCATTTCCAATTGTCGGTAGTGTAATTTACTTACCAGTATACTGAGCATCACGAATGGATAATAGCCAGTCAGTATAAATGAACCATACTCTTGTGGAACACCTGAACTGATGTGATATTAGGAATGGATGTTTCCGAAAGCGTAGATTAATAACCGGTATTTGGAATTCGATCTCCTGTTCCTGCTGTTAGTAGTTCATGCTTGAAACGTGTAATGGTTTCAAACCAGAATGGCCAAACATTTTAAGATGTTAATATCAATACCAAAATATTTTTGTGCGGTGTTGCGAACTGCATTACTGCATTTACTCATTGATCGCCAGGATGTGATCCCGTCTGCCACTGTTCGGGTCATGTTCATAGTACAATTCACAGGACTACAGCAGTGCGAAAGGGTTGATATTTTGTAGGTCATTACAGCACGACAATTCGGTCATCCCCAGTTTAACCATGTCATATAAGTCAAATGAGGACTGTCAGACAAAAGGCATTTATATTAATAAGCTTTCATGTTGCCTTTCTAAAGTCATAGGTGCTAGGGTACGCTACTATGAATATACCTCAGAACTACAGCAGAACTAAGACGTCATCAATACTGTCTTCCGCGCACGGATGAAGGAGGGTAGAAAAAATGTCTTTAAACAGGCACACTTTAATCGCTCAGTGCTTGAATGTGACTGCCGGCGTAATAACATGTAGGGCGGAAAACCTATACAATTCTTTAGACGCTCGATGCAACTTACAGTACATCTGTTGCCCCCAGAAGTAGTTGAATTGGTTCATCAACGTCATATGCACTAAGCTCCCAGACCTGATTAGCTCTATGCTGCCAAGTGAGTGGGATTCTTCTGTTAATGGCCATTCAATTGATCGCCATATCCTCTTTCTTCACGGCTCGAACTTTTGAGGCAAAAGCTCCGGGTGAGATCCTCCAGAGTGATCTTATTTCTTTTTCTCCCACAGGTCACATTACTGAGTCACAGACTCAACTTGAAGTACTGTATATCAATTTGGAACAAGCCTATGAACACAAGAACTCTTTATTTGGGGGCATGGAATTTGTGCATATTGTTGGATCGTTGCATCACCGGAAGGCCGGAACGCCGCACCGCAATGATCGTCATGCAAGTGAGTCCTTAAGACATCGATGTTGCAACACTGTGAGACAATGCTTGCATACCAAAGTAAACTCCGAGAAACAGGTGCTAGGTATACATCCTGTGTGATAGATTTCCTGGCAGACTGTGACCGGGAGCAGGATGGTTAACTGTCCGTCACAGTTTACATGACGTCGGTAAATGACTGACTGGTTGTTTTGGGTGACTAATGCACGAGTTAGGTACCACTCAACAACCTAGCCAAGGGTAGTCAAATATCCCGGTATTTGTACATTCAACGCGAACGGTTGTCATCTGCTAGACCTGTGCCTGTTTCAACAATCGGCTGTCACAATCACCCAAACCCAGCTCAGTGAGAATGATATGACGACGTGGATTCACTCAAGAAATGCTCATCATTTGGTTGTTGAAGTGATCGTGCGACAGCGCGACATTCGCTAAATACTTATAGCGCGAGTACTGCACAGGGCTGAATGTAGCGCGGAAAATAGGGTTGTCGGTGATAAATTGTTCATCCATACTTCAAGCCTGTTTATTGTAGATCATTCAGAATACCGCAGACACTGAATGCTGAACGACAGCGTAAAGCTGTCGTTTGTATGAAAGACCCCTCTTAGCCATTACTTTCAACGATGTACTTCAACATCTCAAGCAACAGGTCACGGCACCAGCCTTCAAGACGACAGATAACCAGCGTCAGAACAACTTGCAATTGTTAGAAGGTAATACAATTATCTTCAGCTTGATACAGCAGAAGAATATAACGTCTGCTGCTTCCACAATGGGCCCTGATAATGAAGTCAAACGAGTCACGTTCCAGAATGTTTACTGTCAATTTGCCGAACTACTTCGTTGAATCAAGGTCGACTGATAGAAAAAAGAAGGTGAGCTGATACAGGACTCTGGTGACCACCGATAACACAGGGAGTTCTGTTAGTAGCATCAGGTAATTTCCAGGTCATCTGCCCAGTTTACTAAAACACTGATTATCATGGAATGATTTTTCGTGCATCAAACCAGTGGATGTCATGAGAGTCTGATGCGAGCAATTTGGTTGCCTATTTAACTGGCTGACCATCGTCACTGAGTGACAGTGAGTAGCCAGCCATTTCAAAATATCAAAGCGTCCATTGCTATCTCCATAGATTCAGTAAACGTGCAAACGTCTACTGAAAAACTGCACAACGGAAAGGCTGCAGATTAAGAGGGTTTGCCAAGGGAAATCCTAAACCACTGTGATCCAGGTCTGGAAAATGCTTTGTACCACTTGGTTACCCCATTTGGGGCAAGAAACAGTCCCTCAAAAATTGAGAGATGTCATGACCATGTCTTTGTTCAAAGATGAGAGTAGTAAGCAATACACCGACAATTATCGGGTTACTGTTCTGCTGAGCTGAGCTGGAAAGATACTACCAAGAATACTGCTTAAACGACTCAATGTGTAGGTCTGGAAGACGAATGTTCCCGGGAACATTGTGGATTTTAGGCGAGTCGCGGTGCGATTGATGTACTGTCAGCCGCTAAGAAGATGCAGAAAAGTTGTTTTGAACACAACCAACCGTTTGTGTGGAGTTAGCGAACGCGTTCGATTCCGTAATATTAGAGGCACTGTGAACGGTGCTGGGTAAATTTGGATGCCCAGGTAAGTTCACCAGGTTGAGTACATAATTGCAGATGGGTACAGAAGCAAAGGCACAATCGGGTAAATTAGCCTCATGATTTTAACGTCTTCACTAGTGTGACGCACAAATTTATCTGAACTCAACCCCATTTAATTTATATTATATCACAGCGCCAGAAGTTGTACCTCAGAACCTTGGTGACAGCATAAAAGTTGTACAAATGGTCGCTGAATGTTCCAAGTCTCGGCACTCCAATTCAGCTGCGTACTTTGACAGTGCTAATGCTTCTGTTTGAAGATGCTTTGCTTGTATACAGCAGAGAGGAACTTCAAAGACCGGCCGTTGCTTCTGAGACAGTGGCATCCACATTTGTTGTGGATATCGGTACAGGTAAGACATGTTTCTTTCCTTCAGCATCCTCCTGAGGAAGTCGTTATTTCTATACCTTGAATGTGAATCAGTGGATATAGTGTAGATGCCAGCAAACTCTTCTGCTAATTGGTTGGCAATCTATCGATAGATCTGACCATGAATCCCAAATTAAAACTGGTGTGGAGAATGATAACATTACCTCCTAACATCTTGAAAAACGGCTCTGCGAGAACCGTAACTTAGAGATTAAAACCAAGCTGTATGTTTACCTGGTTGTACGGTAGTCAAACTCAAACATTGTGTATACGGAATGTGTGTGTGTACTTTCACCCGTAACTTTTGAGACCTTGTTTCGAACACTTAAGTATTAAGCTGAGCGAACACAGGCAGGAGTAAAGTCATGTTGATGTTCCGTCAGCCTCGTTAGTTAGATCACGTTCACAAGACGAGCGACGAATAGATTTCGAAGCACTTGTTTTATGGGAAAATGAAAGCGGGGAAACGAAATACCAGTGATCAAAAATTGTGTGATCAAAGGATGCTATCTAAAAAAGCCTTTCATGTTGTAATATCAGTTTAAGATCATCAGAGAAGTCTTATTTCTCGACGGAATTGTCTGGATGAATATGATTAAGATGGGCGTCGGAGGGTCAAATATACAACAACTGTGTGGAGACTTGAACTGAAGTGCATAACACGCAATGAAACTATGGCTGTATTAAGTCATGGTGACATAATTATAAGACGTTGTGATGAATGCGGACGCGAATATACTGGCTGTCTCGCAGTGTTAGGTCACCACAGTTTAGTCAGGATGAGCGATGGCACTGCACTACTCACACTGCTACTAGTCAGCACGGGTGCAACAGCATGGCTTTTAACATTGAATTGGCCGCAGGAAAAATACAAAGAGAAAAATCAGAATGTAGCACCGCATGAAATGGTTCTCAGTGCATGCAGGAACTGAGCATTGGCTTCTGCGGTAGCCGTGACGTTTTTGAACCAGTACCGTAGACGGATGAGTGTTGTGTTTGATGTTATTTTTAAGTGCATAAGCAATGTGTTATTCTCTGGAACAAATAACCCTTGTGCCATCTGTGTTCTTAGTTCAAAATAGTAGTACGCAGATTGCAAAGAGATGACGGGTACATTATAGGAAATAGTGTTACGTCCGTCATATCAATTTTTTGATCGTGTAGAGCGAAGACTGTAGTCATTCGTTAAGCGATCCACTCTCCTTCACAAAACCGGGACCATAGTGGACTCCTGTCTTGCATTCAATATTCTTGGGGCATTGTGTGTTGAATGTTTTATTTGTTCTTCAGCCCAACTGTGAATGTCTGATAATCCTTCTCATCCTACCTAGAGTGCATTCGGTCTATGTGACAGGCTAATCGGAAACGGGTTTCGCCCATCGCATATTGATTGGGAGGTTAGATCATTCATTCACTCATTCCTTTCAACAATTGTTGTAACATCCTTTGTGGGTTAATTTAAAAGGATTTTCAATCAGTAAGTTATCAGATGAATTGGAACTAATGACATTTTAAAACAAATCTTGCTATTACTCTACTCACCTGAGTTAATGGGAACAGAAGTCACAAAAGAGTTCATGCTGTTGTCATAGTTTCATCATTCCAATAATAATCCGACGTTTGGTGTTCCGTTGGATGAAATCAAAAGAGCATATTGGGATTAGTGAATATCGTCAAGTCGAATAACGACTAGCAAACAGCAGAGGTCACCTCAGCAATTGAAGCTGGAGAGCTTGTGATCATTTGAAAAAATGCAGTTTATTGAGTGAAAGCTGTTCCAATTTCTTGTATAGGCGGCCTGAACTGTCAAAAAAATTGCAGATATGCACGTTCCATTATCCATTCAACGATGTAGAATAGCATGTAAGATTTAATCAACCGTGAAAAATGCCATAGCATCCAACCAATCTGTTCAGTGTTGCTTAGTCAATGACCTTTTTCACCATGTTTGTGGTTTTTAACCTTCTGGGATGATTGACAACCGAGATTTGATTTTCATCCAAGAAAACCCTTCTGTTTTTGTAATATCAAACATTAAAATGACAAGATATGGCTTTAGAAGTTCGTATTGATGGCAAATGTCAAACAGTGATCGGAATCTACCATACATGAACTGCAATTAAGCGCGAAATATCTTCTACGGAAAGTGGTTGTCATCATGATATGGAAGAATGCAAATGAGTGAAATGGATGACCACCTTGATTCACATTGTTAAAATGATTATTCACTCTTCAACATCAGTGAATGATGTTGATTAATGAAATTTTATTAGACAGTCCGTTTTTCTTGCAACCAATACTTTACAAAACGAGACGTTCGGCGGAATGATTCGACTCTGTCGTTTTACTAAAGTTAGCCGTTATACACGTGGTACAATATGGTCATTTCTATTAGCTTTATAAACATAACCATTTTCCTGTTTTGTTCTCTCGCGTTTGCAGCAAAACCTCCAAAGTTGAATTCGTGTGCTTTCTATGTCAAGGTCAGTTTTAAAAAAGGATTTCAGACGAAACTTCCATGTGTGTAACAACATCGACGTAACTGAGAGGGATCATGCTATGTGTTTGAATTTCTGTGGACTCATCGTTTGAAACTAACAAATATGACATCTTTTGTGCTTAGTTGAAATAAAACGCATGATGTGGAGAAACTTTGTGAACGGGCACCAGCATAAAACGTGATGTTTCCAGTTAAAACACGTGAACGGCCCAAATAATTGAGATGTAAACTACGGTTCACGTGCAAACCTGTCAAAAAGCATAGTGCGATATATTCTGATATAAGAAATGTGCTTTTTTCTGTATGGTGGCTACTCATCCACATTAAATGGAATAGAACAGTAACGGTATTCTTCCGGCTGGAAAGGTTAGCAGCAGTTCTCTGTCTCTGTGGTTGACAGTGTTCCTACCGTCTTGACACTTTTGTATAACTTCTAGCGCAATGAACACCTGTGAATGTCACTACACATAAATCGAGAAAACTGGTCAGTTTTGCGTAACTACAGTACCTATATCGTTGTACACACAAAACTGTGCCTGCTTGGTTTTCCACACTGATCCGGTTACGTCCAAATGGGGTCATAAATTGTCGATGTGTACACATTTTACCTGGGAATATAAATGGAACACAACAGATCATAGAAATTTCTGAGCGTCACGTGAGTTATGTGGCTGACCCTGTTTACTATTTTAAAAAAGTCAATGAAATATCAGTTGATAAATAAATGATGTTTATCAGCACATGCTTAGTTTGACCAACTGAAGCATAATTTCTATTTTTCTGAAGGACTGATTTGCAACCAGTTTGCCATAGATTCTTCAATACAGGATGGCAGTCAATTAGTTTACGTTCTAGCTGAGTATTAGCAGACGACGTTAATTCAACGAGAAAGATCAATAACATTTTTGCATAACATATCGGGTAACACGTCGCTGCGTATTTACAATGTTACCCAGCGGTCAACCTTACTCACGTTAAAAAATCGTACTGTTTATTGTTAGTTAATCAACAAAAGCACATATATACAATAAGATTTCGACTGCGTGTTAGTTTGAGTCCAGTTGGCAACCACAATGAGAACAAGCTGAAAATCAATTCACGTTGCTACAACGTTGGCAATAAAAGGCGCCTCTAATTTGTGCT
>JTDE01000662.1:120893-130939 GCA_014338405.1 Paragonimus skrjabini miyazakii
TCATCATCATCATCATCATCATCTTCATCATCATCTTCATCATCATCATCATCATCATCTTCATCATCATCATCATCATACTGACAGCTGTGAACCTGACCAAAAGATAGTGTGGCTCGGGCCGTCATTCATCTCAGCAGTGACGTGAGATATCCTAGAAGAAAACGCCACTATGAAGGTTGAAAATCAACAAAAGAAGATTAAGCGGATGAACCAGAAATGGCATGGATACAGGTACGCCATTGACTGTGACACATCGCCATATGGGATAGCGTCTCTAACCACCGGCTTGAGTGATCAGGAGGACCCCATCCAGGCAGGCGACACCTACCCACTTTACCCAGTGGAGCAATCAGGGGTGTCCATATTTCGTTGCAGCGTTGTTGGTTGACCACCATGTGGTTTCATCCGACTGCTGGTAGTCTCAGTATACAATGCCCGGTACGATAAACGCTCAGCTGGCATACGGAGTACGTGACCTAACCATTACACGCTGTATAACGAGAGTTGTTGACCAATTGATCGCGCATCCCGAGCGTTCAGAATTACGCGCTGGTGAACTGCAGCATTGCTCATACGATCAATCCATTTAATGTGGGCTAATTGATGGAGACAATGAGGGTCGAACACAACAAGCCTGTTGATGTCTTCCTCACGAACAGGCCATGTTTCCGAACCATTGAGCAAAACTGAACGTACACTAAGTATTATGCACTCTTGCTTTCAGCGATAACCTAAGATCTTTTCGACTCCAAAGATGACGCAGTATGGCGGAAGCAAATCGTGCCTTTGGGATCCTCGCTGATATCTCATCAGCAATATTGCAAGCTGACGAGATAATACTATTCAAGTATGTGAAACTGTTCACAGTCTCAAGTGGGTTATCTGCAATAAAGAAAGTATGAGCGGAAATACCTCAGTCTTGAAACAGCATTTTGCACTTTGAAGGTGCGAAGCGCATTCCATACAAACCAGCTCGGTCACTCGCCTTGTTCAGCATGGTCTGCATGTCTTCAGCAGAGGGGTTAAGTAAGACAATGACGTTGGCATATTCCAGATTGGTCAACCTAGCGCCAGGAGGAACTCTAACACTAAGGTCATTGGACTCTTCAAGCGCACCTTCCAGAATGTAATCCATGACAAAATTGAACAGGAAGGGCGAAATTGGACACCCTTGGCGTATACCACTGAAAGTGATGAACGCTCGAGACAGTTGTCCATAAACTTTCACTTTGCTTGCAGAGTGGGCATACAGTGTTCTCAACAGATTCACATATTTTCCTGGTACTCCTTATATTTAAGAACGCACGTTCTCCGGGCAAATGACATGACAAAACGGGCACACACAACAGCATGGTCCGAGTTCCGGTGATTGCTTCAAAACAACGGCGCTCTATGATCCAGCTGTGTCTACGGCTGAGAGGCATACGGAGGTCTCCATGTAACATAGTGCCCCTACCTGTGTTGGAATGCAGTGCTCGAGATATGGAGACCGTAAGATGCCCACGACTGCAGCATTCTCTCATCACTGTCAGTGGGTTGTACCTGGTATCAAACATAACTCTTAGCCACTTCTCATCTGTAGAGAGATGACCAACCTGATAATTAAAATCGCCTGTTTGTATTATGATATCTGGGTGTTTGGTTTGCCTCAGAAGGTCAACGGAGGCGTCATGAAACACACCTTCCATAACATACGTACACCGATATAGTGAATACACAACGCCTTTCTGATTTGCGTCGACAGACTTTAACTGGCGTACTGAATCTGACAGCGCACAAGCGACTGTTCACTTGGATCCAATCGAGCAAGCATTGCTCTGCTCTGGAACACAGTACGACTCCCACTCCAGCTTCGAAATCACCAGAAACCCTAGGAGAGGAGCGTTATATAGGGGTGAACTCAAGTGAATATCGGTACCAGAATCATAGATTCGCGTCTCCAACACGCAACACACATCAAGCTGCAGATTTGAGAGGGTACTGGCCAGAGCAGCTTGCTGACCGACTTGTCGGAGAGTGCGGACAGTGAAGGCGCTAATGTTTGCCAGTTGTCTTAGTCTCCGAAAACAGTTATCATTCGGAAGCACATGGAAATCAGAATAAATGAGGGGTAAAACAGTGAGAGAAAGTCGTGTTGGATTAGTAATGTCACTACCTTGTGAACGATGACTTGTAATACATCCCGGTCGTTTATGCCGCCGAAGGGGATATAGTTCCGGTATGGTTCCTTGGTCGTCACGGATTTTCTTGTAGACAGCATGGCGTAGCCGGAGCTGATTTCGATGGTGGACACAGACAATGTAAATCTCATAAAGCACCTTACCTCGGCGTCTCGTTATCACACCCTCTGCCCATTGGTTGTGGCCAGATCAGTGTTCGCAAAAGTAGACAAGTCATTAACCTGATAACGGAGGGAGTTTGTCTGAGGAAAATCGCCTTCGTTCTGATTGCTCCTTCGATATCAGAGGGTCAGCGTGGTTCGCAGTATACAATCCATACGGACTTTTTCAGGAAATTAGTTGGTGTTCAGCAACTTGTTAGGAGTCGTCCAGTAGACGAGTGGAAGTTACTGTACGCTTTCTTCAGACACCCCCTCCCTACGCGATTTGAGAAGAGTACATTTGAACATGTCGACAAAGCGTTTTGCCTGCCCGTTGGACTGCGAATGATACAGAGGCGGCCGAACGTGTCCAATGACGTTGCGACTGCAAAATTATTCGAATTGATCGGACGTGAATTGGGTACCACTGACAAGTACAATGGTTTTGACGGGGCTGACTGTACGGTCGTCGAAGAGTGTTGGTAACGGCATTCGCCGTTGGTGAACTGGGTGGTAGGAATTCAGGAATGAGGGTGCTCTGTTCCTCAACGAGTTTGAACTCTGGGTCCACGAGTACTAAAGCTGCGTACAGTAGCGGTCTTTTCAGAAGGAAAACGGGTTGAATTCCTGAAGATAGATGCAGGATTGTTTGGGTCTAAGAGCAGCGTCCTAGGCCTTTCTGAAACACTGGCACGAACCGTTTGGCGACTTCAGTTGTTGCATTGTTTGGCGCGGTAAGGACCGCATCTAGTTGCAGATTGCTCGAATTGGAAAATCGGCCAGGCCAAGTTTTTCGACCAATCGAGCTCGGCCAATTTGCGATATAAACCAGAAACGTAGCAGGAGCTGTTAACAATCGTGCCTCGGAATGAGACGCAACACTGCAATTGGCCAGTCAATTGCAAAAGGTCGCCACAGGCGCTGGTTTCGGACTGAGATGTCCATCGGACTGGAGGCTGGCCAAGTGTTCTTCAGAGATTCTCCCAAATGGCTGTGACATCCAACACAGTGTGCAACTGCAATCAAACTGGGAAGCCATTTATCATGACCGATATGAACTTCCGCCGACTAAGAACGTTGACTTGAAAGGTGGTCAGCAGGCTAAGAGATCTGCCAACCGATTTGGATCAGAGATTCGAGTTGAACTTGGGGGTGTACCACGGCTTGGAGGTAGAGAAACCACTGTCAGTGTGCCGGGTTTGATAGAAGTTGTCTTTGTGCCCAAGTTGACCACATCGAGAGCAGAGGTGCCGTCTGAGAGGACAGTTACGATGAAAGTGCCAGGCACCGCAATTCCTGCACGGGGACGGAGGTGACCTCTTGCCGTATAAGCGCAGAGAACGCGAGTCAAGCCCAGCGGGAAGTGAGCCAGAGTCAGGATGTAATGAGAGATTCTGAGTTCGCGTACCACTGCCCGAACCGTGTGTGAATAAGCCGGAAAGTACTGCATGTACGGCAATAGTGCCGCGTTGGACCATTGCGACATTGTGTTTGAGGTTGAATAGACGATAACACTCAGCGGCGAGCATCTAAAGCGTCGTTGTAGGATCTTGCTCGACCCTGTTCAGCAGGCGAGTATGGATGTCTGCGTCTTTCAGAGAGTGGAGACTGCAGACGAACACTAAACATTTGAATTGCTCCTCGGTAAGCGAACCAAGCTTGAAACGCTGGCACTTGCGGTTGACCACACCGGCATAGTTGACGTAGTCGTAGTCGTCTGATTTGGCCAGTTTCAGACATTGGTACCTTGTGTTGAATAGGTAAGATTGATCACCGAAGATGGACGCAACATTTCAACCGTTTCCTTGAAGCAGTTGTCGCGTGGGTTCTTTGGAAAGATAAAGTTAAAAAACTTCTCGTGCTCAACGGTACCAAGTTTGCGTAGGAGGAGATGGACCTTCCACGATTCGTCCTGTGTACCGATATCGACAATTAACAGGTCTTCGTACCTTCTGAACCAGGCAACAAAAGTAAAGCCAACCTGGACATCGTAATGAAACTCAGTGATGCCGCTTTCGATAGCTTCAACTGATTGCTTCCCACCGGCCGACGCAGGCGGGGCCAGGTTTGATGTAGATAACCGATCAGTGAGCACCTGGATGCGCTTGAGCTGCTGCGCGAGAAGACGTTTTAAATTAGTAGATCTGTCAACTATTATTGAAAACTTACCAGACCTTTTCGCCAATTTGTTGTGAGCGGCCTACGAGCGCGTAAACGGAAACGGAACAACGGTCAATGAAACGACGGATAATAGCATGACGAATAATGGTAATGAACAACGGAGTATACGCGATCAGTTAGTCTTTTATCATCCAACCGATCCACCCGAGGCTACTGCAGGAATACAGGAAAAAGACTGACCTTCAAACAGAGCTTCCTTATGTCGCTCAGCCCGAAGACAATATGGTCATAAACCCGTTCGTATATATAGGGTTTGCGACTAGCAACAAGCAAGGTCAAAGGGTAGGGACCAGACAAAAGTCTAGACAGTACAGTCTAGGCGTGTATTCGGGATGACAACAACAGTTGTCACGAGGGCTTAGGTCGTACATTAAGACCGGGGCAGTGCACGACCATGGCAAAGATGAAGGCCACTCACTAGTGAACTTTGTTAATCTTCTGCTGACACAATATTTTTGGGGAACCGGCGAATTCCCCGACAGAAACCCTAACTGGTTATACGGCTCCTGTGTGGTTACCGCCAGTCCTGTTGCTTACACAATTTACAGTTTTCTGGAGACCAGTAGTCGGGTGATTTATGGTTCTTATCTTAGTGACCATCTTCTGATCAGCATTGTAATCTTAACGGGTCAATTTTTATCAAAATTTTTCTTAACTTAAGTCAGATTTATTAAACCAATGTTTCGAAATTTATTTCCGTATCCTGGACCGAATCCATTAGCTCTGTTCTGGATGTTTCTTGCTGTGCTTGGTACTACATTTCACCCAGTATTTGGCAACTTTGGGTTAAATTCTGACCACCTGTTGGCAAGAAATTCCTGTACAACTAACTAGGTTGCTTTTATGACTTTAGACTGCGGAAAATGGGATCAATTAAATGTTAAATTACGCAAAACGGTGAATTGATTTGGGCCAAATTCTGAGATTTGCATGGAGTTCATCCTTGTTACATGTTGTCCGGTAGAAAGTCTAGACAGTTCACTGAATGTCTGGTGTTACAGTATCATTATTGCACAATCAAACAAAATATATATATATATATATATATATATATATATATATATATGAGGTGCGTTACTTGAGCATAGGTTGTTTTGGCCTGCTGTCAATCGCACTATCGATTTTTATCCACAATACTTGCTGGCAATACTGAAATGTATTGTATATCTCTCTACAACCCACTGGCTTGAAAAGGTACCATTGGAAACACACTGATTTACCATTTTATTTTTACAGTATATTTTGGCCAGATTTTACGCGTATGCTTCACCTCAGAAACAGTGTTGGTCGACCGAGTATAGTTGACATTTTGGGCGATTTCGGGCGATTTTAACAAAATTATTTGAATGCGTAACCTGACACAGAATAAGGTCACATCAGTAAACAGTTGTAAGCCATTTTTACGTAACAGTGCTATATTCCGGGCAGTGCCCAGAAGAAGAAACACTCCTGTCCAGTGAACATTTTTCGGAGATGCAAGTTGTTTATGCGTCAAGCAGTTTGCGTGGCAAGGTCAAACGTCACAGAACCATTCAACGGAATGAGGTGGATCCACTTCTGATCAGCAGCGGATGGTATAACAGTCAGGCGGAACAAAAAATTCTGTGGGTTTCGATCTCATTAAATTACAGGTCATATTTTGTACTGGTAACCTGCAGTACCATCTGATCCCGACCAATAAACTTAACCCTGGGAGAACCAAGCCGCTGCATCATTTTTTAAAGTGTGTACTGTGTAGGCGCTGGGGCAGGTTATTGATACGCAGTTGTGATCTCGTTGTAGTCAGACAATCATGCCCGTCATGGTAACACTTCAAGGCCGTTTCAAGTTCCGTTGCCAGTCTCCTTCAAATTGGCAGTGATGTCGTTGTTGGCGCGACCCACAGGATATATAAACATTCTACGGATGTCGTAAGTGTCTGAAAGTTGACGGTGCTTCATTGCATTATCAAATACTTCTGCCCAAGCATAGAAGCTCAACCTAACACTTCGATTGCTGTCGAGCGTATTACCAGCCGACTGTGTCAATCTTACTCCACTGCCGAGTTGTGTATCAATCAAATCAAATAACCGGTTGGTAACCATCCAATCAAACCCTTAACATGGAAGGATCGTTTGAATAACGCACAGGTTGTAGAAGTACATTATGAAATGCGCATCACAGCGTAGTTGTAGAACACCCAGTCAGTCAACATACGATCCCACTGATTCTCATTTGGTGCTTCTGTAGCACGTGCGGTCCGCAGACCAACCTATTCAAGCTTTGTTTGAAGTTAACGGTTCAACACAAACAATCATATCTTAAGCATGGCTCACATGTCGCGGGCTACCTTTTGTAGAGCTTCCGAAATAGGAATGTTGGAGATTATGTCAAAGTTCTACGGGGTAGCACTATTGGGCAGGTTTATTTGCATGCCGCAGGTGTAACATTGTAGGCAGTTGTGAAGTTACCAACGGAGTTTAAATAAACGAATTAAGAGCCACACTGTATCCGATGGTAGCTTTAAAAAATGAATGCCGACAGGGAGTTTCCCCAAGTACATCAATGAACACAATCTCTTTTTATGTACATATAGGCACACGTGTCTTTGTGTTCAGTCATTTACCACGGTAAGGTACACAATTACTGTATCAGAACTGCTTTTCTCTTGCAAAAGGCTAAGTTGCCTCAATCCTCGATCAAACAGGTGAATCTCATTTTTCATTTTTCTTGCACTTGAGGGAACATCTACACCAGTTGAACCGACTAAGTAGTGCATCCTACGGTGGTTGTAAGTCGCACTAACCTGGTGCTTGTAAGTGACATTCAACGATGACTTATCATCGTTTCAACTATAGCAAAGGATTATTTGAATCACAGATCATAGCATTACTAATGCATTATCTTTTATGGTTCCGATAAATGCTCACAATTTGTAAGTCCCCAACTATGAGGTAGGTTCTGTCTACACAAAAGCCAAGGGAACTTTAAGATTGCTCATTTGGTTTTAGCTCTGTGTATTACTCACGATCAATTTGCGCTTTCTATAAATTCATTTGTTTCTTGTTATATTGGTCTCACGTGTCCTACTGTCAATAGCGTGAAAAACAAGCTTATATCATAACTCGTCTTTTGTCATTACGCCATTGAGACGTAAATGCGTCGCGCATATAACTTTGGATTTTCATGCAATTATGCTCCATCCTAATTGGAAATTTTCAGCATTTTTTTTATATTTCTCAGCTACTAGAGACAAATACTGTTGTGATCCAAGAACGCGGATGGCACAAGGGTTGTTTACTCGACAAACCAACACATGGGTTAAGCATTTAAACAAGACCAGAAACAAAACCACTCACTTGCACGCGGTATTCGGCCCCAGACCGTCTCGGTTGCCGCAGACGTCAATGCTCAGTTCCATTAAGTAGCAGGGACCATTATGAGCGATGCTGCACTCTGATTTTTCCTCCAGCATTTTTCCTGTGGTTTGTACGATGTCAAAATTTATGTTCTGGTCCCACTACTGAATAGCGGTGGTATGAGTAGTATGTTACGATCGCTCGTCTTCACTGCACCTACAGCACATTTATGCGGAGAACCTGGTGTTTATTGTTGCTAACTTCTGACGGTTGTTCTACTATGAAGGACATTTCCCTGATCCGATGTGTCAGCCTTGACTGTGATATCATTCCATTGCTCTGGTGACCCTATGTAAGTGTTGGGGAAGGTGTGGCACCATAACACGTGTCTCCTGTGAGATATGCATTCGTCGGTGTCAAGTGGTTCACGCCTACTTAGGTTTCAAGTAGGTGTGGAGTAGTTTACTATAGTTCATGTAGGATTTGCAAGAACTGTTTTTGGGCACACAGACAGGGGTTGTAGTGTCTGATGGCAATTGCCTCGACCGTTGATAACAGCCACAATCTGACAGCCCTGGAGTGGGTTTGACGGACCTTGTAAACGACCCGGAAGGCTTCATCTGGCTCAATTTGATGACCAGTGTCAAGTAGGTGAGAACCGATTGCACTTGAATTGGGCTTTATCGAACCGTTGCGGAGCCACTTTGGGAGGTGTTCACCAACACCTTCTGATAGCCGCCTTGTGCTTCTCCCAACGTAACCAGCTAGTAGAGACCATGTAATACCTTTGTCATTTACCAAGCAAAATATATCGGCCACGTAGCGTCTATAGAGACAGCAGTTATCAACAACATGACGTAGTTCGTTGGTTTCTTGTTTGGCCATGAATATGTCTGCGAACAACGAAACCAACGGATAGCCCATTGCTACACCATTGCATTTTCTATGAAGCTTCCCACTGAATTGAAACTGTACGTTTGAGGTGCAGAATAATATTAGCTCTTTTCGTTTGGTGATGGGAATACCAATGGTGAGTTGTCCGTTTTCAGTGTAAGCGCACAGGTAATCGATAGTTTCTCTTAATGGCACGTTTGTGAATAACTAGGTTACGTCTAAGGAAACCATTTTTTGCTTCTTGATATTCACTGAATCAACCGGGTCGACGAAGTCAAAAGTATATTTTAGAATGAGTAGGGTCAGTTGTGATTTGATTGGTTCCAGTAGCTTCATTATCGACTGAGTTAAGGTATGATACAAAGAATTGTACATATCGAGAATCGGTCTCAAGGGCACTCCATTTTTGTGCACTTTAGGGAAACCATAAAGATGTGGAATAGCCATCCCCGTTGGTCTGATGCACTCAACCGTGAGCGTGTCAGTCAAATCTGATTGTTTTATGTCACCGAGTAATTTGGCTAATTTCTTCTCTATAACTGCTGTTTTATCTTGATCGTTTTCCACCTTAGTGAACTTTGATCTGTCGGATAATATAGACGACATTTTGCCAATATAATCTGCTTTATCTAATAGAACAATACCGGATCCTTTAAATGGCTTCGTCAATAAAACGTTCGTATTAGATCGTAGCTCCTTTATGACGTCTAAATGTTCCCGCTTTAATAGACTGCAATGTAGTGCCTTGCTATTCACATATTTATAGTGTGCATTCAACAGAGTAGATTTGCAGTGTTCCGCGTTAAATTCTGAAGATAGAACAAGTTCGCCAAGTTGTTGGTGCAGATTTTCAGATTGAACCTCAGAATCTAGTCGGTTATATTTAGATCTCGGACAGCAAAAAGTTGAAATTGAGTCATCCAATTTTTATCACTAGTGTTAGAAATATTTATCATTTCTGGTAAATATATATATTTCTTTACAAATTTAACCCAGTTCGTTCCCTTCAGAAGTTTGAACAACACCGTCAGAACACGAAAACTGGTAGATGCAAGCATTTCGTGTTGACTCATCAGTACCGAACTTAAAATAACATAAGACGGTTTTTATATCAAACAGTTAGGGGTGGGTGAGATGAATAGTCGATTGATGTGTTAGGAAAGATCACTAAGTCCAGGGCAGGGTCATGCCCGCGAACAATTGTTTCTGAACAAACAGAGCCGGCCTCAGCAAACCGCAAGAATCATGGCTTGGGAATATGTAGTAGGATTCTGAATGCACAAGCCGCCCGGATGATGTGAATAATGGTC
>JTDE01000662.1:131039-147172 GCA_014338405.1 Paragonimus skrjabini miyazakii
TGGTCAGTATGTTCATGCTACAGTAAACATGATTTGTTGAATAAAACCTTGCTGGACACAATTTATCAGCATCAGGAGTGTTGGGTATCAAACTGGCACGTGAGCAAAATAATTGTTGGGAAACTTATCAGCATATAACTGAACGACTGTGCAATGCAACGATAGTGATTCGTTCCACCTTATGTCGTGAGATTAGAAAGTGTACTGTTCCCATGACTACTGAAGTGAAGATGAGCGATCGTAGTATACTACTCATACCACCGCTATTCAGTAGTAGGACCAGAGCATATATTTTGACATCGTACAAACCACAGGAAAAATGCATGAATGAACGTCAGAGTGCAGCATCGCCCATAATGATCTCTGCTACTTAAAGGAACTGAGCATTGACATCTGCGGCAGCCGAGATGGTCTGGGGCCGAATACCGCGTGCAAGTGAGTGGTTTTGTTTCTGGTCTTGTTTAAATGCTTAACTCATGTGTTGGTTTGTCGAATAAATAACCCTTGTGCCATCCGCGTTCTTGGATCACAACACTAGTAACCAGAACATGTCGCAAGGCCATCGGATAGTATAATTGTGCACAACTATTCAAGAAAGTTAACGTCACTGTGATGAATTGCAATCCTCATCAACATTATAAAAGCATGTCAAATCTAACCTGCTGGTTAACCTATTCTACTAAGCACGGACGTCACCAAACACGTTATGAACCCTACAACACCTTTCTTATGGATGAGCACATTTTGTTTATTACCACATGAGACCACAGCAAGTTCACCGAACTGCATATAAAACAAATGTGTCACATATGACGCAATCCGTTTCTTGGGGCGTTTACACTGCGTTAAATAGTTGGGTCAGATCTTTTCATAAAAACGCACTATACTCAAAATGATTCTTATCGGAACACATCAGAAAGTTCGGGGTTCGAACTGCTATCCAGGCAATCATGTTAACGACTTTGTCAGAGATATCACCGTAGACATGAACGATTTATCACGTCTAAAAATTTAGCCGAATTCGTTCGTGGGTCATAAACATGTTGGTATCTTCTACATATTAACGGCCGAAGTAAGTTGCTGTTTCGTTCAGGGTTCCGAAAGAAAGCGGCGCGGATTACGGTCTCCACCTCACGAAGTACGAATTCGAGCAGTTCTTCAAGCTGTATAGAATGTGGAACACAATATCAATTTCATCACTGGGAAAGATCATTTCGAGTATATTGTTTTTTTTATATAAAATGTATTATAAAGTTTTTTAAGGAGAGGGTAACTTAATAAGGTTGCAGTAGATATTTTAGTTACGTAAAACGTCCTAACCATCACACAGTAAATATCTACTAAGAGGGGTTTAAAGACAAGTTTTGATGAGTTATGGCGAGTCAAAACCCAAGTTATGAAAGCCGGATTAGTTAAGCTTTCATACTGTCAGTATATATAGTTAGCACGTACAGGAATACCCCTCTCCTAGATATATGGTCATTCAAACATTCGGGTTGTTTATAAAGATTGTTCGCCTCCTATCGTATTTTGTACTACTGGGTGGTGTTTAAGATTAAAAACATAATGTTCATATCTACCAGTAGATAGATATAGATAGATAGATAGATAGATAGATATAGATTTTACCTACTCTACGGGCGGCATATGCTTCTATATGATACACATTTCGCAAGTGCGAGTGACTGCGATGTTTAGAAAATGGGGAACAATTGTTCGACCATAACAAGAACGTCAGAAAAAGACCAACAAGGTAGACGTGTTCAATCCATGAGCCATATTTGGGTATAAGAATACCAACGCTGAAATTGTATTGTAACCGGAGATCATCAAAATCACGATTCCTGAATGGATTTAACAAACGCTTTTGTTTTCTTACGGACGCTGAACGAAAAATTGCATTCTGGCAATTCGAAACTGAAAGTGAGTTGAAGGTCTCGGGAACATCCTTTGGTCTCGCAAAGATAAATCATCTTCTCTATGTTTCTACATGTCGGGTAACCAAAAGTTGAAACATACTTGCATTCACAATAATGGTAGCGGAAAGTATTGGTTCAAGAAAGACATCGCTGGATGTTGGTTAACGTTGTACGTGGGCTTGTTGTGGGGGCCTCTCTTTTCTAGTCCTCTCATTCGCCTAGGTTAGTTAATTTCTGTTTTCATTAATAACTATTTCTTTTATTTATATCAATATTATTATTGTAATATCTGAAATAAAATTGACTTCACGGACAATCTTATTGGCTGCACTTCTAGATCTAACGGAACAAGATCATGTCAGTTTCATCGGTGCTTCTCCACTTCATATCTGTTGTGGAAGCAGATTTTTTGTACTTTAAGGTAGTTGTGAACAGCGTGCACTTTGATGACCTAACTAGCATAACCAGCTCAGCAACTGCAACCATCGATGCAATTCACTTCCTGATGATATGCAAATAGATTGACCGATGTCACCAATTGCCCAAGTAAGTGATACCCATCCTCTGATGATTGCAAGATTGATGATAGTTTGGTGGACAACTGTTTGTCACAATAGTGACCACTTGTCTGAACGGATGTATTTTTCAGATAGCAAATTACATACTCGCTCATTGCTGCTTGATTCAGAGGCTCAACTATTGTAGTAAGGATGAGCGATCGTACTATACTACTCACACAACTGTTATTCTGTGGTGAGGCCAAACCATAGATTTAGACATTAAATTAATCACACACAAAATACAAGAAGAAATATCGGAGTGCGGCATCGCATGAAATGGTTCTTGCCATGTAAAGGAACTGAGCATTGGCGTCTGTGGCAACCGTGACGGTCTGAGCCCAGTACCGTATGCAGATGAGTGTTTTGTTTGTTGTCTCGTTGAAACGCATAACCTACGTGTTGCTTTCCTGAAAAAAACAATCATTTTGCCATCCGCGTTTTCAGCTCATAACACTAAACGACCCTCAATCAGGACTGATTATCAAGTATACGGCTACCGGTGCTTTTGTTCAGATGTCAGATTTAGTGGCTATACAATTTGAAAACTCACATAAACACTGAATTTTTTGTTCTGTCAAGTTGTCTGAGCTGATTTATTCATTTTTTTTCATATGCCTTACATGTGGCTGATCATGTAAGTTTCCCCAGTATATACTACTCTGTGATGTCACTCCATGCCCTTAATAGCGGACAAACTACCACAAGGAAGCAATAACTGGTTGCATGGCAGATTGTCATCACAATCTTAGAAAACACTATGCCAATGAGAAAATGGTCACACTGGCGGGAATAGGCACATAACTAGATTCAACGTGCGTGACCAGATCAGATCAGTTGAGTAGACTGGTTAAACTAGTCGAGGCGCAGGCAAAGAATTTGTGTCGGCCTGTATTCAAGAAATATTGGGTTCTCACTTTTAGAGAGGCTATTCAGTGCTGTCATTCGGAGTCCATTTGCCCCAATTTAGGCTCTTTCTTAATGGGCCTATGTAGTACTTACCGCCTCGTTCGTAGGAGTGTAGTTAAAACTGCTGGAGATGCTTCCGCATTTAACTTTGACTCCGTGGAATTTTTGTTGTAGGGTTGCTCCTATCCTGACGTCTGAATAAAGTAGGTCTCGCCTTCAATTATGAACCGTAATTGCATTTTTTGCGCTCAAATGTTGAACATTTACACGTCAGGGGAACTGTTCAAAGTTTTATCAAGCATTGCCAATATAAGAAACTCGGACGATGTAAAAAAAATGATTCCTTTTGATCGACTCAAATCCATTTTATCTCAAGGTGTAACGACTCGTTTCAACAAAGTCTCTCAAGGTTTGCATGACAGGTTCATAATGTGATCAGTTAAGATAGATGAAGATTTCAACTTGCCAGCTATCTGCAGAAAACTGGAAAATGCACCCAGTAAAGACGGAGCTTCCCCAAGAGCTTTTTGTTTACAATCTGCTGCTTTTACTGTCTTCAATCTGCAGCACATGTTTCGCACGTTCAGGATATACCTGTTTGGAGGCAAATCAGTGCAAAATCATCCCCTGCTTTATCGATAAATCCAAACAGAGTGTCTAATCATTTTTCCACGCTGCCCGTGGTTACGTAGTTAGCAGGTCAGTATCCAATGTCAGATCAGATGAGTGGAATACTGGATGGTGTTTTCATGTCAGCTCTACTTGGAGTGAACGGTACTAACTATTTCGTTGGTTTGCATCCGTCTCTTATTAGCGTAGTAGAAACGTAGCATTATTTAGCATGGAATTATACTAAAGCTACTGTAACAATCAACAGCAAAACCGCTTATTTGAAGGGTTCCCCCTAACTGGAACATTTCAACGGGTCCGATTTGTCGTGTTAAGAGCAGTTACTCGAAGACTGTGCAGTACCGAATTTTGACCGTAAATGAGGGAGCAGTAGTTTTTTCGATCAACTCACTCTTTCGCAACCAGAGGCGTTCTGCTCGAGGTTTGCGATAGCCACAGTTATCTGCGGTTCTAATCTTCAAACGTATCACAACATTGACTGTGTTTATAATTACAGTGTAATAGACCGCGCAGGTAAACTCGCGGATGTTTTTTGTTCCCTATATTTATTTATTCAGTTTAATGTTGAACAATCGAAGACAACTTCTTTCGCCCATGTGTGTGATTTTCACTAATTAAACCATGGAAACGTTTGTCCCGCCGTTAATTCATCCACGGACAACGAATAGTACAAAGTTGTGTTAACAAACTGTTTGTGCAACTATACCTATGGCAACTAAGGCGTTAGTAAACGCTGTCCGTTTTCAAAACCAACATTAGATGATCCAGCCCATTATCCTTGGTCCGGTCAGATGTTAACAAATGCGACACTGTGTCTGAGGCGATTCCCGATATATGGTTATGCCATTGATAGCGGAATGGCTAAGGTGATCGTAATGATGATGAGAATGCTGAACTCGTTATGGATGAGTCGATAATCAAATCGATTTAACTAATTCAAACAACCAACAGGGTATATGGTCACTAAAACTTGGACGCTTTTCGAAAATGATCGCTATATACTCAGTAATAGACGAAAATTGTGACTTCGTTTGTATCACTATGCTGAAGGTTAATTTTGATGATCGCTTCAGAGAAGAAAGTAAACCAATAAACATAGAAGTACCACTCGACACTACAGTTTCTTCTTGTATTTTCAGCCATTTTGCCATATGCTTTGTACTTGTGTCATCCGTTTACATATGCTTTCTTGGAACACTGAACATCAAATGTTGACACTAGTCTCATGTATGTCCTGCCAAAGACTGACGCGACAGAGATCGCATAATCAAAATCTCATAAGTAGGCGTCTGTCTATGTGAGGTGCAACCTCGTTCAGCCCGGCATTTTTTAAAGAGAGGCTTTTTCCACATTAGTCACACTCGATAACTGTTCATACATTCAGTAAGTGCAGCTGATGTCCTGTGAGAAAGTTGTGAACAAAGCTGATAAGGGAGGAGTTGGTAGAAGCGATTAGTTTTTACAAGAATAAACTGAAGTAAACGGGTAAAGGTGGATAACGAACCGGAGGGACTCAAACTTTCAATCAATACATCTGTATTAGCTCGTCTGCGTTCACTTTCTGAACCAGTGTTTATGGTACACCATACTAAACCGAACCCAGTTAAATTTTATATGGTGGCTTGTTATAAAGTTCGCACCGAATGATCCTATGCTTATTCGCTAACGAAAACCACAGCTGTCGGATGCATTCAGCCTTTTCAATAATTGTTGGGTTCATGAAAAGCTTGGCTTTATATATGTTAACGATCCACGAGTAGATGACCGGCTTTTGGTCTCTGTAACAACATGGTTCTCAGGCTGAATACAGTAAAATGCATGCTATATCAAGTAAAAGTATTTTATCTAAAAGTTTATACTTAATTGAGTTACAGCTCTTTATCCGAATGTCCGAGATAAGTTATGAGTAAGCACAACTCAATAATGAGAATAACTGTAAGCTTCTGAATAAAAATTATAGAAGCAAATGTCACCTACCACGAAGAACACCTTCACAACACAACACCGTGCTTGTGTAACTAAACTTGATAACGTATTAAAAACGAATCATGATATCAGTGGTGAACTTTGTGTTACCACGAATTGCAGAAATTGCATGAACCAACCAACAGAATGATTATTTCAAACGTTGTTTAGAATGTCACAGTGTTCTATCCCGTGTACATGTGAAGAAATTAAAAGACGAGAAGCGGACTAAGGGCGCGGGTTTCCAAAACATGTCAGTCAGTTTGAAAATAATACAGTTTTGATGGCAGAAAATCACCAAACGATCTACAACGGGCCCATACAATGAAAATGTGTAGTATTATGTTGGGAATAAACACTGTGTAATTTCGAAGAATAGTGTGTAGTGAACTAACTCGTTTACAGTGATTCATCATCAGACTAAATACATCACGTTTATAACACATTTTACAGGGGAATCATTAGAGAGGGCAAACGAGGAACGGGTGGTTAATCAGGTCAGTCAGTTCAATATCACACTGCAATCAAGTACCCACTTGAACCGTTGGTCTTGACAGACTACCAGGGTGTGGGGCTGGCCAGGACAGATCCAATGTGTCTGGACAAAACGTTTCTGGGTGCATAAGGGTGGGTTGTACAGGCGAATTCCAATAACTTCAGCTGTGGACAGAATCCTACGTCTCACTGCCCTCAACTGGGTGGCTTTAACTCGGTAGATTGGGCGAAAGGCGTCCGTCACATTGACAGAATGATTCGAATCCACCAGGTGCGATAGTATGCCACTGTTGACAGATTTCGTTGTTCCGCTGTTGAGTCAAGCTGGGTGGTGTTCCCGGACCCGTTCAGATGACCATCTGGTCGTGTAGCCAACAAACTGGTTCCACAAGAACAAGCGAATTAGTATATAGGTGAGTTGTAGAATCACTACTCAAAGTGCAGGCAGAAAGTTATTATCTGAGAAACTGTAGGAAACACTTGGTTTGATTATGCAATTTGGTCGCTTTCAGGCTGTTGTTTAGTTCAATCCGAGGACCCGTCTAAGGTCCTCCGATGTAATCCTTCTGTATGGAATAATGACAGTCGACAGCCAATTCATGATCCCGTTGATCTTGTTACGAGGTAGCTCCCGAATTGAACGTAAAAGTTTGTTACAGTAACTGTTAGCTTTCAGCGTCAACTTGACCATCTTATATCCTCTCGAGAGCTCGTCATCCAAACTGATTATTGACAAGGCCCTGTACAACAAATTCGATGCAACTGCTTTCTTGGTATACGTGGGGTTTTCTGAGCCAAAGGAAAAGTACCAGATAGAATGGATGTCTTTTTTCTACTCGACTGTGTCCAGAATATCATCAACTGTTATGCATATTCTGTAATCTAGAAAACTCAGCTGATGTTTTATGGACTTGTTGTCAATCGTCAATTTGTTATGCTGATGAGACGAATTTATGTGTTTCATGAATTTCAAGTTGACCATGACCCACAATTGATCGCAGCTGTCGCATCCCCATAGACTTTCCAGTCGGCCCCTTTCGAAAAGAAGCATTAGACTCGAGTTTCACTCTCATTAGAGCTCGTAAGTAGAGCATATCATCGCCACCGCCGGGACCTGAACCACGGACATCCTGTTCATGAGGCAACCGTGTTTACCACTGCGCCACTGACCTCACGTTAGGCAGGACCGAATTATCATATGTAAACGCTCAACCACTTTTGCTTGTGAGTAATGATCATGAATTTATCGATAACTTCTATACTTATCACCACCAATGTATCATCGACATACCACCATCAAATTCTAGGTGAACAGCTGGGCAGCGTTGTTTCCTCCAAATGTTGCATGAACAAGTTGACAGTCGTGAGAGAGATGGACGAGCCAATTGCTGCTCCATCTGTTTGGTAATAGAAAAACCCTTTGTACACAAAGAAAGTAGACCGTAATGAGTGCTCCTTGGCTTTTATAACCTCATTAACTGATAAACCTGTTCGGTCAGTGAAACCGGCATCTGTTTCACGAAGCTAGTGAATCACCTCCAGATTTTCCCCCACTTGAATCTTGGTGAAAAACGAAACAATGTCATATCTGACCAGACATTCAATTGGGCTTAAGCTAAGTACCTTCAGCTTGGTAACCAGTTTTGTGTGCACTTTTCAAGAGTTTGAAGAGTATGAGGAACAATTGTGGCCAGGGCATACGTTGGGGTTTCTGTATATTTTTATTACACTGTACACCCTAGAATCTAATGATGTTTTCAAATATAGGGTACACCAGATTGACTTACCCAAGCCGACTATCATTTTTTGGAGAAAATTCGTCGTTGGGACACATGATTTATTCAAAATGGCGCGCTATTTCTTCACCGGAATCATGATGTATGGGCCATTTGAAATGTGGTCATTTGCCTTGCGCTCATAATCCGCTTTTACCAGGTTGATTGTTTGATTATCTCTGTCTGCCTTGTGATAATTATTGGCTGATTAAACCTCAACGTTTTGAGTGTATCTCACTCCTTGGTATTTCGGTTTCTTGGATGGGATTTCTGATTTTTAATTATCCTGGCGATCTGTGCCGAGAGATAATCAGAAATACTTTTTAGATTACATATAGCCAGAAGGCTTCTGTAAGCGTTTCTTGAAGGAAAACAAATCTTTCTGTAGCCAACTTTCGAAAAATGAACGCACGGCCAAGGATGAAAACAGATGTCACGTTCTGACCACCGTGTTTAATACTTGTTGATTTATACTGCTAAGTTTAATCAGCCATTGTTACCCTGTTTAATGAGGAATGTGTACAACTTGAGTATAGCATCTGCATCCTGTAATACATCTATGAACTTTCACAAAATAATTCAACAGCGAAAACAATTGGTTCAATTCATCCTTTCAGTGGAGTTACCTTCAGCTATGTTTTCAGACCAACTGAACATGTTCGGTTAGCCTTAGTGAACCATTTCCATGGATAGCTGACATTGTTCATTGTATTCTTTATCCAAATGGTTAACTACAATCAGGCTGTCCTAAATCGATGCCAAGAACAAATCAGTCGATCTACCCATGAAACTGAATTAAACGGAGCTTTGATTAGCCAAACTGGGAAACGTTAGAGTCATTGAAATCATGGTATATTTGCTAAGATATTGCGTTTACTAATTGCATAGGTATTTAACAGGGTAGTTATCAAGCCGATGGATCTATGCGACCCATCCGTGATAATCTGTTTTCATTTATTGTTCAGTTTGACCAAAACATCGAAACACATTTGAACAAATGCAGTTCAGCGTTCACAGATTATACCAGTATGTTCATTTCTACTTACAAACACACTTATTCATTCATCCATAACAGCCATGACCAGAATTTGTTTTGTCTCGAATAGCCATTACACCGTATCAATTGTGCGGACTACTCTGAGTGAACAAAATTGAAAAATGGTTTAAAGTCGATAAATATTTAAAGCATAATGATTAGTAATGTTGATATGGGTGGATACGTTGTAATGATTCCAGCATGTTATCAGCTGAGGTAGCGTTAACGGAAAACAAAATTTCAGACTTTAAATTTAGTTTCGCTCGTAAGGTAACTTTCAACCGATATGCCGTCTGTATACTTCACTTTCAAAACTTACACTACCTGGCTAAACACCTTTTAACCCGAGGTCATTTGGCTGATTATTTGTTGTACACCTGATCCTTCTTGATTCCTAGAGCTCAGTATGTGTTATGAGGTTTTTTTATGATTAAATGTGCCGTTCAACGAAACGCCCGAGGCAGTTCACGCAATGTAAAAAATCGGAGACGTACGGTGAAGTCAGTAACGCTTGTGCTGTGCTGTAGTTTGAATTACTGGGGGCTATTGAGGAAAATCTCACAATGATGAATCGCTGTGTTGTTAGATCTTGAAGACTACTCGAACTATAAGATGAACGAGAGAATCTACACGTCTGACAGCGCAAACCACTTGTAGGTGTGTGCTTGGGAGGAATCGTTTGGCTTCAGTTACTATGCTAGGATTATACGCACACGAATACCATCAGCCAAGCTCGAACAAAACGTTCATTGTTCTATTGAATCACATTCTACAAGTAAACAGATGAACATGTAAATATGTACAGCAATGATAATGAATTGCTTCTGACCAGTTCCTCAAGGCGGCAAGAAGACAAGCATTACGAAATGCAACAACACACACTTCATTAATTTCGATCAGTCGATTTCTGATCGAGTCTTCGGATACTGTTCCGCGTTGTCTTTGTCTGTATCAGCCAATCGAGGATGTGTTCCACCTTCCTCTATTGCTAGTTCCGGTCACTTCTGCCTCAGTTTGTCTACCCAACTGCGGGTGGCATTTTAGATGATTTGCTAGACAGAGTCTTCCTGGATAGAACTATCAGAGCAATGAAGGCTAATTCTGCGAGTGAAAAGTAACTAACGCAAATCCTCAGCGGGATAAGTGAGATCAATAACATATTTCAACTTTTATACTTCAACCTTAGTATTCAGGTCTCCTGTTCATGGAAGGTTGATGAAAACTTATTTTTCGGCGCAAACTGTGAATGAGAATTGACACCCCGTTGATCGAGCTGAATTTCTACAAGTTTCGCCCGATACCCATTCGTAAACAGAAAGTTTCGTAAGAGATATTTTTTAGTTTTACACAGTCGACTGTACACAATTTCCTTGCGCGATACAAAGCATTTGTATTTAAAACCAAGTTTGTAACTGACGTACGCAGATGAGATGAACTGTAAGTATTGTTTTTTCATGTAGCATTCCGATAAACAGACTGGCCAAACGTGGTGTCTGGGTGTTTAGAAATATGAATATACAAAATAGTCAAAATTCATCTAACCCTTGGTGACTAAGATATTTCGGTTAGTGGAATCAAACTGATGTACTGTTTGTTTTCTTGTTTTATGACTGTCATGTCGATGACAATTTAGTAGTTGCTCATTCTGACCGTAGTGCAAGAATAAGGTTTGTTTTTGCGATCGATTTTAGATATATACAACTCTATCCTGACCAAGTTTATGATTGGTTTTATGGAACTCATCAGGTTGGAATTATTAAAGCACATACTGTTGGAGACGTTTCACCCCGTCAGTCCATTATCAAAACCCAAAAAAACCAAGGCATGTCATCGTTTCACATCGTTTCTTCATTAAACAATGTGCATTTACGAGTGACAGTTGACTACCTATATGATCAGGCCGATCATAATAGTAGACGTGGAATAAGATGATTAGTGGAGCTTTCTATCTGACAAATGTCGACGAAGAGATGGAGAGGCTTTCCACTGAATCCATTATTGGCTTATGTATTGATGCACAGACTGAAAACCAACACAGTTGGCGTAGTCATTTCCCGATTGTTGGATACATTGGTGTTGGTATTAGTTCAGGTTGATGGCTTAAATTTTCATTTGGTCGCTGAGCTTGGCATTCACGCTACAAATGTTTCATCATCAATCGAAATGACATAATCACTGTTGTTGTTTAGGCGTGAGTGCTCACAGCTAGAATTTATGCACCAAGTTGGATGAACAACTCAAAATCCATTGTGGGCATTGAACAGCTTACATTTTAGAAAAGTTACGTAGATATTTTTTGCATTGACATTGAGGATTCCAATAGAAATAGTAGTCTGGTAGTTAACATATTAAGAAGATTAGGTGGCGGAATCCAACCGAAATTCTGCAAGAAACAAACATGGTTTCTTTCTGTCAACTCAAAAGTGAGACCACATGTGATATCTGACGAGTAGGGCGTTAAAGATCTGCACCCCTGACATACTGCAGACCGAACTAAACTTTCTACAATAAGCGCTAACGCGAAAAGGTTACCGAGTATGTTTGACAAAAAATAGCGTTCGAATTGATCTAATCATTTTGCCAGTAAGAAGAATGCTTTTCAGGTTATATATGTCGAGTGTAAAGAAATCGATCTAATTTGGTAAGGTTCCGAATGTTGCCTGCTGTCGTAGTCATTACTACTCTAATGCGCAATCCTGGCCTATGCATGCAGGAGAAGTTCGTGAAGACAATTAATCTTACTGGCCTTCAATCAACCAAATTCACAATTTGAGACGTAGATTGTTTAATTGATAGCAAACATCTAGTCTCTAACCTCTATTAAGGGATTTTCTCACTCACCCTGGTCACTGTTTGCGTGGTTACTGTGTTGCAATTAGCATGATGATTAAACATATTTCTGTCTATGCTTTTCCTGTTCACGTATGTCATTATCTGAATGCTTGTTTGTTATATTTAAAATCTTGGAAATGTGTTGTTACTGAATTTCCAGATGGACGTTTGTGGAACCCGAAGCACTGTGGTTTTGTGCCTGCCATCCGGAGTGACGCGACTAAAACTAGTGATTCATAGAATGTCAAACTAGAGAGTGCCCACTTGAAATACTTTATGTGATTGGTGTAGAAATATTTGTTCATTTCGCAGCTAACTGTCAAACGTATGGTCAACGATACAATGGTTAGCAGGCTGTATTTCATTTACAAGTTGTTCTGACATTTATGTCAAACTCATTTGAGTCCGTAGATCAGATCCACTGTTCGGAACACGTATTGGAATTGTGCGGAGACTCATTTTACCAAAGCTTCTAGATGTTATTATAGCTAACTAATTCATAAATCAGGTAAAATCTACAGCCTTGATGCATTTGTGATTCCTGTAGTAGGTTTTGTGATCGAAGTTCACCAGGCATGCATAACTGATGAGTGACAACAACCACGAAAGCAGTCGTGTCCTTCCGGGGAATTTTGACTATTCAACACATACTACTTATATCGCCTTGCGTGGTACTTGTTCACACTACAAGTTAGAGTGTTTATATCAGCAACCACTGATTATCACTCCTTTTGCATCAGAGCCAACTCTGAGCTCCAGTCAGTTCACCATGTTACTGAGTAAACTACCACGCTGTAGATGGAAGTACCCAGTGAGAAGTTGAGGGGCTTCGGAAGCCAACACACAAATCGCACCTGATTTAGAAATTTGCAACATACAATGCCAAAGCAGTAACATCCAAATGCGACGTAGAAGACAAAGCGGAGCGTTAGAATGGTGGGAATGCGCAGAGCGAAACCACGTCATGAGTTTTGCAGTTATTTTCTCGGCCAGTGTCCAAACCGAGGATCGGAGTTAGATTTAGTGCATGGAGTTTTTTGAGTATTGTCATAAATCCGAGCTACGCTAAATTTTCATCTGTGCTTTCATACAGAAACACATATTAGGGTAGCAAAAGGCCAAACCATCCATGTACAGAATTACATTATAACAAGACAACGGTTAGTTGCAAACAATACAGATGGATACATATGGTAGGTAAGCGGACCTGACAAACAGGATAGTTGACCTCAGGTTGAACATCTCTCACACTTGATCTTAGCCTTTGCATTCAGATAGGCTTTCCAGCAAGCTCCGTACGAAATTTTCGGTCCTGTTAGAACTGGTTAGTAGTGCCACTGGCGTAATTCGGGGCTCGCCCACGCTTTCATGAGACGGCCATGTTCACAAATGCACCAGTAATCTCACATTAGGCACTACTATTACTCTAGTTCAAAAACTAGAGAAAATCATAAAAATATTGAACATATTAGTAGGCTCCTAATCCGCACACTGTAAGCATGCCAGTGGTAAACGCTTCTGGATGCACAAAGTAATGTACCATCAGTACATTTGAGGAAGACTAAGGCATTGTTGCTCAAAGTCCGGCCAAAAATCAAGAAGTGTTTACAAAAGCCGCTTTTTGGTCAGATGTTTGCCAGTGTTTCAAGATAACAACCTAGGTTATTTTCTTGTTACTTTTTCTTGAATACGTTACAGAATCTATCGAATCTCAAGCTTATGGCTCGATGATAGTTAGTGTAGTGAGGAGGTGCGATTGCACTATACTATTCACACCACTACTACTCGGCAGTGATGCAAGAGCAGGGATTTTGGCATAGAATTAGCCGTTGGGAACCAACAAGAAAGAACATCTGAATGCAGCATGGCATGAATCGGTTCTTGGTAATTGCTGGAAACGAGCATTAGTGTCTGCGGTAAACGTGACGTTCTGAAAAAAGTACCGTACGCAGATTAATTTTATTGCTGTTGTCATGTTGAAACGGATAACTAAAGTGTTGTTTTTTTGAATAAATAACCCTTGCGCCATCCGTGTTCTTAGCTCACAACACCAGTAAACATGAAATGTCGATTCCGGACTCGAGTTACTTTCATCTATTGAGCCATATGGCTGAAACTTTTTGGAGTACTCGGGTTTGTCCGTACAACATTAGGTCAGACTGGCTAAACAAATCGACACAGAATTAGTCGGATCACCATGTACGACAGTGCACTTACAAGGGGGTTGTCAAATGAACTAGAGAATTTACCAGTATACACGATCATCGTAAATGGAGGGACCAGTTGAACAAACTTCAGTTCCCCTGTAGAGGTACGCCTTGCTTAAGAATTTCCGCAAATATTTGTTGGTCACTACTTCAGGTAGGTTGTTTTATAGTTCAACTACCCGGCTTACTCTGTCAGACGGAAGATGTTGTTTGTCAATTGTGTGCCTGCTAATCGAATAAAAACGTTCAAACATAGTTGTTAATGAAATGTTGTTTTGACTATCCATCACCTCATGGTGAATAATCTTTTCAATGAAGTCTGTGAGTTGAAGACTGTTGAGCAGATTTCCAATAAAACACGTAATTTCATTTATACATATTGACTAACGACCTGATCGAAGAGTGGTTCGATATGCTGCTCATCATAGCAGTGATGTAGAATAAGATTAGATAAAATCTGCTGAAAGTTATAAAAAGTCAGATGAAACTAAACAGAACAACTTGAAATGTTGTGTATACGAACAAGTCATTGATTGCGGCGTGTTGGTATCTCTGACACCGTTCACCACCAGCGAGATGAATGGTCATTGCCCGCATTTCTATAGCTGACACGCACCCAATTCACTCGGCGGAATACTCAAATCCTTTAATAATTCGTAGTCATTTTATTGCTTGACCATCCTTTGGTGTGATTCAACATATGTTGATCTCAATAAATAAAGCCTATTACCGTGAAACTTTGAGTGGTCTACAGAGTACATGAACCAGTTGTAATTGACTGTGGAACGCACCTCAAATACTTCGAAGTACGAGCTGGTGAGTAATTGTGTTGCTCAAGCGGTCATGTTACTTGATATGAGCTGGCTAGCACAATTGTGACGATTTCTCGCGAACAGTTCGCAGTTCTGAACTTACTCGATAATCAAGCATTACTACGACAACATACATGGAGCACGTTGACAAAGCAACAAATGCCGTTGCTGCTTTCAACAATATCACATGAAAACTACCAAAGCGCCTAAATATAACACCACTGAAGTACACGAAGCAGTCCAAATTTTCAGCCGGACTGCGTTCAATAAATAATATGAGAATGGGAATGTATCAGATCCCATGCATCAGATTGCTTTTTGCATTCCACAAAGACCACTCTGGTTATCCGCCATGTTTGGCAAGGTATCTATGCCCTAGGTGGAGGGGTTTAGGAGGATAATTTACTCTGCAATTTGGTCGACGTGAAAGTGCAAAGAAACTCCCATCAGAATCACTGAATGTCTTAAGAGCGCTTACAGAATGACTGTTCATAAGCAAATCGTACAAGAAGGAGAGAAAACGAACGCCCTTTACTAGAAACGGTTTCTGAAAACGTGATAAGCAACATATTTGAAGATAGCGTCTGAGACTGAAAAGACCGCAGCTGTCACCGAGCAACGTGAATATGAATGCTTCAATAGCCGCACTTCTGAGACTAGCTGTGAGTTTAATATCGAGTGTTAGTAGGCCATTTGAACTGTTCATCAAACAGGCTTGGCTTGCTCCCCATTTCTGGCCGTCTGATTGAGTTGGGTTACGGTCTGTGATCTCGTTCTAGTCAGCTTGTTTTTATATCCGCTGGGATTGTTGTCAACCTCGATATCCCGTGGAATCGGAAGATACATTTTCAGAACCTCCACCAGCTTGATAGCAACTCGGCTCTTTCGCAAATTCACAGCTCCTTTGAAACATGCTTCTTCATCGCAAGCTTTTGTAGCTACTGTGATTTTTTCTGGTTTATGTGTGGTTCACTCAACTGTCTCAGATGAGTCTTT
>JTDE01000662.1:147272-195307 GCA_014338405.1 Paragonimus skrjabini miyazakii
TATCTCTTTGCTCAAGTGTCAGTCAGTTATCTTTCATTTTCGAGTGCATTATCTGTGATCACAGATTTGAACAAAGCAGGGAGACATAACAGATTGATCTGATTCGAGATGTTTCACCCGAAATGCACAACATTATTCAAGAGAGTGGTAACACACAAGTAGAATTACATAGGATGTACTCTGCAGAGACACTTCGAGCGATCTCTTCGGTTGCGATACACAGACTGTGACC
The DNA here is from genome assembly GCA_014338405.1 of Paragonimus skrjabini miyazakii. NCBI lineage: Eukaryota > Metazoa > Platyhelminthes > Trematoda > Plagiorchiida > Troglotrematidae > Paragonimus > Paragonimus skrjabini miyazakii. The sequence goes on from JTDE01000662.1 coordinate 147,505, forward strand.
AATTATCATACATCAATTCTCCGGTGTAGCCATACTGAATAAAACTGGATATTTCAAATTCTAGCAGATCGCTCAAAATTTTGCCTGGATGCTAAGCAGAAAGATTTCACAGACTGTCTCCGGAACCTAAGAAACAGCAGTTTGATTGATCAGTATACCTACTGTGAACTTTTACTCGAAAGATCCCAGATACCCAAAATGTATGGCTTGCCAAAAACGTACACACCTGGAATACCTTTAATACCCATACTATCGATAGTCATCTCGCCGAACCGTAGACTGGCCGAATAGCTCATTCGGTTACTGGAACCACTACGCAAGAAGGTAGCTGAACATAATCTGAAGGGCCCAGTTTCATTGATTAATGCCGTAAAAGATCTCACAATAAAGGACAAGCTAATGGTATCTTTTGATATAAAATCGCTGTTTACAAATGTTCTGCTAACCAAATTGATGTCGATTATGCGTGACCTTGCTGCAGAGCACGAAGCATAACCCATACTACATTAGTTGGAAATTTGTAAGCTCTTGTACTTGTGTACTATGAATAACCAGTTTTTATTCGACGGTAAATTTTACCGACTATGAATATCCATTCAATGATACATTTTACCGAGAAACTGATGGCGTAGCGATTGGATATCCACTGGAAGCGGTACTCGCTGATATTCAATGGCGTATTTAGAAAGACAAGCAACAACAGCCATTCACTCTACAAAGCTGTATAGGCGATATGTTGACAAAATACTTTGTATGTGTGACTCATGAGGCCATGCTGACCAACTCTACGCACAACTGAATAGTCTACACCTGAACATTACGTTCACTACAGAAGTTCAGGAGAACAACAGACTTTCCTTCTTAGATGTGGAAATGTCTGCCAACTATGGTGACTCCATCACAAGAAAGGTGTATAGGAAGCCCACTTGGATGAGATAGTAAATGTATCTCAAAAGATTTTGCACCAATTTCGTTGAAGCATGGTCTCATTCGAACCCTGGTACACAACGGATACCCTGCGCGCTTTATCTCGAAATATGTTACAGAATGGTCGAAATGGAGAATATCAGAAACAGTGCCCCGTAAACCCGTGTATATAACACTGCGTCACAAGGGTGAGGATGTAACCACCCTTATCCAACTTACACTGAACTGTGCTCTCAAAGCTGCGTACAACGTGATATAACTAAGACTGATCAACCAGATGGCACGGCTGTTTGTGCACCGAGGAAAGACTCGAGCAACTCACTCCTACTTGTGGAGTCAAGTACATCGGCCGAACGGTGAGAACGCTTGGGACACATGACTCGGAGCACATTCCCAAATGTCTAGCGAACAACAAAACCGTCGCCGCCCAGTCTTTTATCATACGACATTTTGAAGAAACGGGATAGGCAATTTAAGCGGGGAATGCTTTTCGTGTGTTGTATTACCTAACCAATGAATATAATTTACCTTATGCTGAGGCCGTTGCGATACACCGTCACAAACCCTCACTTTGTATACAGAAGCATATGGTTGTCAACCTACCAATAAAATGGTGTTAGGAGTTTGCAACCATGAGTTTATCTTATTCGTTATGCGGTTGTTATCATTTGAATGTTTTGGTTGTATCCTTTACATACGTTTATTTCCTTCTCTTGTCTTGAGCTTTATCTTAGACTGCCTATTAGCCACCGTTTATTTCCGCGTGATTTACTGTAAGATCGATATTGTCTGCACTGTTAGTTTCTTACTCGAGCAGTTTGAAATTTGAATTTTATTCGTTTGTTTCCAATTAATGATGGCCCATTCGGACGTGATTGGTTCTTTGTGCTATTCTTATTGCAGCTGATGACTCGTTTCTATTTTAGACTTGGTGAAATTGTTGTATGCTAATTGATCACAATCTGTGTATCGTAACCGCAGAGATCGGTCGAAATGTCTCTGCAGGGCATATCTTACGTTATTCTACTTGTGTGTTCTAAGTTTATCTGGGGACAGAACTGTTTTAAGAATGGTTGCACCTGTGGTGCATTGTTGTATGCTCATAAATTAATCAGTACTCACATTTGAATGCGTTTTCTAATCTGTTCACCATCTTGTCAACACTCTAGTTTCATTCCTATTGGAACTCATCAGTAGTGCATAACCTCATTACGACCGATTTTAAATGTCTGACTGCGTTCTCATTGGTCTAATGTTTTGACTGCCATGTAACTCATTCCATGTTATGCAAGACTGAACTGTCAAATTAGAAGCTGCCTTTGATTCCGTTTAATTGTGGGAGCCATGATTAAACAGGACGGTTGTTCACTCTGCTTTCAGTCGAGCTCCTAATCACCCACTGTATGATTCAGTTGTGTCCATGACTGTGTTACACTGGATGGTTTTCATGTGACACATTGCCTCTTTGTGTGTTGAAAGATCATACTTGAAATATGTAAACCGATTATGATGTGGATAACTGTCACATTCGTTTTTAATTCTGAATGCATTGTATTCAAACTTCGGGCAGATTCTTATTCAAAGAGAAACAAAGAAAATGGAGCGTGCCAGTCTTTGCCTTCAGTGATTTTATCTGAGGTGTTCGACTGTTTCAGGAGATGGACATTAGAGGCACATAACACATATTTAACGTTTCCTAAATTGCTGTCCAATAGGGCGCGAGCGGAAAATATCATTACACATCACGTTTTATAGACTTCAACCGATGCAATCAGTTTGAATGCTCCCCAGCGACTGTTCGTTAAAATTCAATGTAGTAACGATTATTTTGCTCTTTGACTCAATGCTTTACCTACATCATCTAGACTATGAGAGTGAGCTTCGGAATCGCCAAAGACTTCCAGAGTTAAGCGCTTAGGTTAACAACTATTTTGAGATAGGCTAAAACGAACAACGGTGCTAGAGTCGTGGACGTGGGTCTCCCAGACGCAACATATGCTCCGACGTTAGTGGCTTCTCTGTAAACCATCTTGGTGACCCACTTGCGGGATAGTGAGGATATTGGAAGGGCAAATGATTACAACTCTTGCCGGTTTTAGAAGGCATTTGGCGCCAGAAGTTAAGTGGCAGCATTGAACCGGTAGGTCATTGGGGACGTACTTGGTTGGCTGGACTTCCTGAGCAGAATAGTCTTTCGGATCTATACAATGTATAACGCTATCTACCATAGTTTTAGTAGGGTAGGTCAAATTGTCTTCTACCCACAGTTGATCGTAGCCTTCTTATCCAGGTAAGCCTTCTGAACAGCTTACATTGAGAAGAAGCGCATTATCACAATAAACATGACGGAATAATCAAATCTAAACGGTCAACCACATCTTTGTATGGTTAGTTTTAAGCTTGTCGAAAGGCTTATTTGAATGCGATGACTGCGGTCACATGTGGGTTGTGTTCAGTTGGAAATAACCAAAATCTTCGAACCTGTACGAAGTATTCTGCAGAGTACTGAAAAAGTGTTTCCCTGAAGCCAATCAAACTAAACATTTCATACAACTGCATCCTACTGAGCTGGTGTAGATCAACCATAGTAAGCAACATGTGAGTTCACGGGAATTAATCTGTACGGTAACTATATCATAATGGGAAGCGCTTAAAATTAAATGCACGACGTGTTGTTCGGTTGTCAGTGGTATACACGAATTGTCCTGAAATAATATCTATTTTACGAACTATGTTTTGTTCCATAGTTATAGGCTGAGAAGCACAATTGAGGTTCTGATCCAATGTCTGGAATAAGCGTGGGTTTTATATACTATTATAAAACCGTGTCAATGTGAAAAAGTCGAAAAAGCTAGGTTCGAAGTCGTTTTGAGCCACAAAATAAGAACACCGTCCCGATCGTCTTATATGAGATGAGTTTGCCAATGCGTTCACTTAACCCTAACCTTACGTGAAGTATAGAATATAACATTCTACAGGATATATATCATCCACAGATTGCACTCGAATTGCTGAACACGTTTGATAATATAAACATCGGAACAAAACGGTACGAAACAATCTTCGTAACAATAAAAAGACTATAACAAAAGCATACATTCAAGTCTGTTTGAGTGGTCATTATAAGTGCGGTAGATAAAGACCAAAAAAATAGTTTGCTCTCATGGACACAATTCTACCGTTTCTTCTGGATATTTTGAAAGATCAATTTTTCATACAATTTACGAGAATTCCCAGAATATTGAACCTAAATCTTCTTGTTAACTTCAAATCTGCCGCGCTAAAATCCACAGAGTTGTTGACTTTGACGTCTTCGAATAGGCGGCTTAGATTAATATAGGAAATGCAAATGAACTCATCAAAAAATTGATTTACTTAAGAACAGAATGAGCTTTTGAATCGGAGAACATGCGAAATGAGAGGGTTTTCTTGCTCGTAATATGTAGCTTTTTGACAAATTAAATAAAATAAGACCTATAGAAGATGCCCGAGTGTTTGTACTTATCAGTCGGTGTCTCGTTTGTAATCTGATCTGACACGTTTTCTCACACAAAAACCTCGAAATGCCGCTATCGAATATCCATCGTTGATGCATTGACTGCGGTGCGCAGTTTCTCGTTCAAAAGACTAATCAATCAGTATCGCCGTGTATCAGATCTACTTAAATGTAATGCTATCTTGTCACTGAGTCACACGAGGTACAATATAATAATACACAATATACATTCCGTATTTATTGTTACGTCAGTCTTCACCTGTAATCTTATAAATCTGATATGGTGTTTAGGTCGTAGTACAGTTTTTGAAGAGATAGTCACTTCGCTACGGCCAAATGACTTGACAAATTTGTTAATTTGGAATAGATTTAATTGTGAGACGTAAGGTGTGGTTAGATTCGGACGAGTGACAAAACTGGAATGTTTAAACGCCGGGTGCTTGGAAATTTGAGCTTCGGACTCAGCCATTCAACTTTTTATATGAAATGCATCAAATCATCCAGCTACTGGCTGAACTGGCAAGATTTTGCTAGTGGTTCATGATACAATTTCCCAACGCCACCGGCGAACAGTGCAATCGTAGTGTAAGTAATTGAGTATCGATTTGAAGTAATTCTTGTTGCAGTTAAGGTGACTATTGATCATGATGTTTATCGTTTTGCTAATAATATCTTTACTCTTGTCAGTCTGTGAGTGTAGTGCCCTTCAGCTTACTTGTGATAACAAATCTTGAAAATGTTTTAGACGTTCTGTAATTCCTTGCAAGGTTAAACATGCTTGTTAGGACGGTAACGTCGTCTCTTTTGTCAGCTCGATCAGTCCACCCTATCCTGGCATCTATTCGTGGATAAAATGAGTGCTATTCACGTAGAATCTAGTCATTTCTAAATAGGTTACCTCTCCCTAATTGGAATATGGATAGACAACTGGAATACTGCATTTATTAAGGTGCGCATCCGGATGACGCCAAAACGTTTCGATAACATCGGGTTACTGCATCACCCGGAAAGCAAAATTGAAACTTGTGATTACAGCAAGATTCTATAGTGGCTTAGTTTTGTACATTTGTGCAAAGTTTAATTTCTACTTAAGCATAAAAGCATAATTTAGTTTACCGATTTCAAACAAAATTTGTTTAATTTTTGTGAAATATGGGTGTTTTTAACCTCATGCCAATTAAAATGGTGATAGGAATGAGGTGATTGTAATATCACTTATTCTTAAACAACTTTTAACCCCCGATGTGTGCGGTTTTTCTATGGATCCCGGCTCTAAACGTAGACGACCGATGGTCTACTCTGTACGCTCTGTTCTATGTCTCCTTTGATATACTTAACAGCAGTCGGTCATCCATCTACTTCGACGTGGAAATAATTGAGAATAACAGTCGTTAATATAGTTAACCATCGATAATCCCATTGTTTCCCAGGTGGCAACCCTCTGTTACCCACCGATTTAATTTCAAAATATCATGATGTCCTCTTCTGTATTATAGAGCCACATCGTTATAACTCCCATGGCACACAAGTCCCTACTCTATACGCAATCAACACGTCCGATTATTGTCACTAACCATCCTGGGTAATCAATTGAAAAGAGGTATTTCTGAGGCATTTTAGACGCACTAATGCTACAATTTAGGCAGAACATGATATCCAGACAGACTTTCAGCACAGAGTGTCGAAAAACTACTCAGTTCACTCAGCACGTAATAGATGCTCTGAGTAGTTTGTTACAATATGTGTGTGTGTCTTACCTCTGTGCACAACTTCCAGTAAGCATACTCGGTAAGTAGCTCCCACACAGTTGCTTACCAAAACATCTATCTAAGAAATTAACAGTCTTTTGACTGGGAATTGCAAAGCAGACTGATGGTGAATTGAAGCAATGTCTACGGTCAAAAAGGGTGACGAGCGTAGAAATCAAATATAAAATTTGACCTGCAACAAACAACTTTCACTTTTAATGGCACAGCCGTCGGAAAACGGCTGCAAATTTGCATGGTTGTTTCAGCCATTGACAATGTTGTTTTTGAACGATTCATTTATATAGAATTTGTAAATAGTGCTACGTTATGTTAAATAAATTTAGCTTGATGTGTACAGCAGGTCGAATAGGTATAGAACAATTATTGGAAACAGTCAATGAGCACAATCATAGAACTCTACATTATTAGTAAAACAGTAATGTCACGTATATGAACAATTGTGTATAGGTATATTCGAAAAAACAAAATCACCTCAAGAGGATGAGCAGTAAAACTTTTGTATATTTTTTATACAAAGAGCAATTTGAGGAAAAAACCACACTTGCTATACTAGTCAAACGAAAAGTGTATTCCTTTTGTTAAACTAATCTACGCGTAAAACATTACAACATTCACACTTACATTAATATATCTTTGATATTTTGCAATTTACAGTCTAGTGCACATTTTTTACGTTGTTTAATTCAGGTCATTTTGGATTTTGCCAAGGTTTTATCTCAATATCCTGACAACGCAATTTAACCAGAGCTGAGAGAGAGGTTTATTCCCAATATTTCGCCTTACATTTTTCTAGTCTCAAGAACATTAATCTTGCTTCTTTTTCCCCGATGAAGTGGTCGAAATGTCAACACTTTTTCAAATGGCGCCGTTTCAAGTGTTGTTGAGTAAACACTAGCCGTTCACTCATTTTTCATGTATCACAATGATGAACACTTTGCACAAGACTAGATCAAATATACACTTCAAGTATTTCTGAAAATTTTGGAAGTACAATAGCATCTTAGTTATAACAATACCACCTAGTTCCGACTAAATGAGGATAACGAATAAGTTAGAGATAGTTTGAAAGGATTAGGTAAAATTACTATACATATTACACCCGTGTTATAACTTCAACTTACGAATGTGATTTTTGGAAATGTACTTTGTCGTTATCGTTGACAATATTTATGGCACCTGAATAACACAACTTAGCTTATTTGTTCACAATTGTATTGTGTTGCCATCTCGCTGGTATACTTAAGTATAAACTTCTGTTACGAAGTTTGTAGTACTTACACAAATGCTGGGGGTTCAAAATAAAACTCTTCTTGATATACGAGGGGGAGTCAAAAAGTAATGCCATTTTATTTCGGACACGTGTAATTACCAACACAGGAACATGTATTATACATCAAAATAAAGCTGGTCCTCTGTGGATCACATCCCTACTTCTCAACATAGTCACCGTTACGCTCAGTAGCAACGTTCCACCTTTGAATGAGCGCATGTATCCCTGCCTCGTAAAATTTTGTTATCTGTTCTTTGAGCCACTTCTTCACTGTGGTTTTCACTTCCTCGTCACTGGAATACTGTTTGCCTCTCAAACCCTCTTTCATGGGGCCGAAGAGGTGATAACCTGAAGGCACTAAATCTGGTGAGTATGGGGGATGCCGTACAGTTGTCCACCCGAATGAGGCGATTGTCTCCCTTGTCTTGATGCTTGTGTGTGGTCGAGCATTGACTTTCAAAAGGAGGACTTTGCGGAATGGCAAAACGGGTTTCACTCGTTGGATTCTTGCTCTGAGCCTCGTCAGGGTCTCGATGTAGGCGTCCGAGTTTATTGTTTCTCCTCTAGGCAAGAAATCAAGCAGAATGACACCTTGAGCATCCCAAAAGACAGTCGCCATGATTTTACCAGCTGACTTTTGCGTCTTGAACTTTTTTGGTTGCGCTGATGATGAGCGGCGCCATTCCATTGACTGTCTTTTTGATTCCGGTTCATAATGATGAACCCATGTTTCATCACCTGTTACGAGCCTTTGAAAGAAGGTGTTGTCTCTTTGACTTTGTTCAAAAAGTTCAGTGCAGGCAGTGACCCTGTCAGTCTTGCGTTCGGTAGTCAGCTCTCTCGGTACCCAGCGGGCACACACTTTTGAAAAGCCAAGTGACTGGACTATGTTGTAAGCACTTCCATGGCTCACTCCAAGGTTTTCTGCCAAATCATCAAGAGTTATACGCCTGTATTCTCTGATCAGAGCATCTGCTTTTGCTTTAGTGGCAGGATTGACAGACGCGGATGGACGGCCAGAACGGGGTTTATCGGCTACGCTCATAGTTCCCACCTTTTCATCCTTCAAACGACGAACCCACCTGCATACATTGCTATAATCTATAGTATTGTCCTCAAACACATTTGTTAATCGTCTGTGAATGTTCATGTGGGTTTCTCCGTCAGCAACAAGAAATTCAATCACCGCTCTTTGTTTTTGACGCAACTCTACGGGGGGCAGCCATTTTGAATTTTCCTTGTGAGTCCAAAAACATGAAAAGTAAGAAACAAACTATTACATAACGTAGAACGGAAAAATTCAGGTAATTTTATGAAAAACTTCACCAGAATTAAAAACATTGGTATCACTTTTTGACTCCCCCTTGTATCATGCTTCTATCGTCAAACAGCTGTGGAAACTCACAAGATGTCTGAAAGCAATTTATCTGCTGCATTGCAAAATACTGCAGTGTCTTGTCTTTTGGTAGGACAAACAGCAGATTGGACTGTTAGGAAACCAAACGCTTTCAAACCATCGCAAAAAGCATTGTCAGTTCACGATAAAAATCCATAAACATTTTTCTGGAGGTTATACCCTTCGCTTTGCCGCATCACGGGCGTAGTCGTTAGCCAGATTGAAGATACCAATTTGCTGATCATTAAGCAATGTGGTGCTGTTGACGCCTCTAAATGATAGATTGAGGGTTCTGTCGATTGTCGTGCTCGGCAATTCAAACATTAAAGTTTAACTGTAAACGTTACGACATTAGCAGTGTATAGGGGTTTAATCATATGGATTTGAACGTTAGGATGGACGGGCTTTGACAGACATCCACTTTCAGATACAAAAGTAGGTCGCTAAGAAATTACCACAACGGGACCAATCAAAGTTTGGGTTAAACGCGGCAGAAAGTAACGGACCAAAGGTCTTATAAAAGCCAGTCCTGTGTTTAATGCATGTTTACTAACTGAAGTTAAAAATGACGGAGGGTTTTGTAAAGTTTTCGAAGTATTGACAAAGACTTTCTCAAGCAGCACCAATAGACCGCGTTGTCTTGCCCATGAGACTATACGTATCTGTTTTCTGGCATTCAACTATTCAAAATCAGCCATCAGAAGAGAGGTTTTTGCATTCTATCATAAATCTGTAAAACACGTAAAATGTGAGACCTCGCAATAAAACTCGTTATCCAATAGAGGCGTTTCTCATGATCAGCCAATGCAAATCGAAAACGAAATGGTGTTTTTCTGACTTAAAGACAGTGCGGCAAAAATATCATGTTCTGGTTACCTCGTTTACACACAATGTGTTACGTGACCTTTGTATCCATATGCATAATACAATACTATTGTTTGATTCGGGTTGCAATGCAGAGAAAAAATATCTCTGTAAATCCAATTCCAGGGTAGCCAGTTGACCACAATCCTGCGTCGCAAACCGATATCGGCGTTGGAATGCATCCATCCATTTGACCAACTGTGCCTTCTGCTAAATACCAAGAGGTGGCACTCCATAACGGTGATTCATAAGCAATAAATTTGTAACTAAGTCTTTGAAATATCGGAGTACACGACTAAGTGGTATCGGGATCCTAGACCACATTGCTAGTGAAGCCAAACGCATTCAACGGTGATTGTGTACCCTCTTGAACCATGCCATTCAAACCCATAGTTAGTCGCCAAACTAGAGTTGGACAACAGTTTCCTGGTTTCACCGAATTCTGATCAACAATCTTATACAGTTAACGTATAAAATGAGGCGACCTAGTGCACTCGACTACCAACACAATGGACTAGCCCACCCTGATTAGGACGTGTATTTTACGGTCACCAGTTGTATACTTATATATATCGTTGCAAGCATATGACCAAATGACCATATATTCCACGCAGATGGAAAGGTTACTGTTAATTGTAACCTACCGAAGTAACAATAAAGTTATATGAAAAAAGTTCAGTCGGATAAATAGACGAAACAGTTTTGTTGCATAATTCAACTTGTGAAAACAGTGTGCAAAACAATCAACTATGCTCAACTGACTATTCCCATTTACGCAAAACGCTCTCTTAAGTTACCTATCTATATTTGCTAGTAAATCATATATGCGTTAGATCACCAATCTAAACAAAATAGCAGTGAGAACGTGGTTAAATAGTTCGTTTTTTGCTCCTTCACTGTTGTACACACGTTGGGAAAGCGACTCATAATCCACGTGACAGTAAACTTCAGTTCAGTATACAAACTAAACTGTGGGACTTTTGAGTCTGACTGGCAGTCCAGCAGTCCTCAGAATAGTCCCATCTGGCTGAGATCCGGAATTCATGCTGGTCGTGCCAAAACTGCAAGTCCTTGAAAAAGAAGCGGTGCAACAATTTTAATGAGATAATTTCGAAGAGATCCATTTGCGAACACTCAGACTGATGGATTCCAGCTCTTGTGCGTGGACTTCCAACAATGTTTGTCGTTTCTTTCAAGCTAACTACTGACAACACACCAGACCCAGTAAATTGCTTCATCGTAAATCCCTTTGTGAGATTAAAATCTTACCGTCGTAGATCAAATCTCTAATAATTTGTAAAATATGATTCAACCAAATGGAATAGTTGTCAGTGCTAGAGAAACAGTCTGATCCCGTGATTTAACGGACTTCTTCAGCTGTATATTTCCCCCTGTTTTTTGGTAGGGACAACACTTTCCACATTTGTGTTTACTATGCCTGGATGATTTGCTTCTTCATTCCAACTCAGGGATCAGAATCCTCCCGTACCGAATTCCGCATCTGTCAGTGGACATCATCCTACGCTAATCTTGTGCTGGTAGGTGGAACGTGTAATATATATACTTGTCATATTTAAAACAGTTCGTTCCCTTCAGAAGTTTGAACAACACCGTTAGAACACGAAAACTGGTAGATGCAAGCATTTCGTATTGACTCATCAGTACCAAATTTACAATAACATGAAACGGTTTTTTTATATCGAACAGTTTAGGGGTGGGTAGGATGGATAGTTGATTGATGGATTAGAAAAGGTCACTAAGTCCAGGGTAGGGTCAGATTCACGAACAATTGTTTCTGAACACACAGGACCGGCTTCAGTCGATTGATTGCAACAGCCTCAGCAAACCGCGAGAATCTTGAACTGGGATGACGTAATAAGATTCTGAATGCACAAGCCGGATCGATCACGTGACCAGTGGTCAGGATGTGTCTTGCGATTGCGGACACTGGTTGTTTGCGTGTTTCAATAACATTGCCGTTCTTCGGTAACACTGCGTTCTGAACCCATTTGGGCAAGTGTTCCTTCACTCTGGAAATCAAACACCTCTCGGTTCTGCCTATGTAACTTTCTTTACAGTTACATGTGAATTGGTAGATACAGTGTGAGGTGGTGATTGTTATTGTAAATTTGGTACTGATGAGTCAATACGAAATGCTTGCATCTACCAGTTTTCGTGTTCTAACGGTGTTGTTCAAACTTGTCATATTGTTGTTCCATTGAGTTAACACTCGAATGGTGGTCATCACTGAAACAAACTAGGGTGAAAATAGGTGAACACCGTTTGAACGTCTCTCACTACTAGATGACAGTATGAACAAGATCAGAGGCTAACAAACCGAGTTTTGTTGAAGCTGTTTTCTAAATTACGTGATTTAGAAAAGATACTCAACTATACGAGTAATGTCGAGCATGGATATCTTTATATTCCGAAAATCAAACAGTTGAATTTTAACTAGCGTGCGCACTCCTACATCAAGTTTATTATCGTGCACAGTGTTGAGGGATGAAAGTAAATAAATAACATTTTCATATTTCACTTTTTGCTATAACTGACTTCCGTGTTTTCACTCCCTTAAAACAAACGTCAACGTAGTGTCTGTGGTTTGCTATCTACGAAGCATTAAAATGTTTTAGCATTTTTCATATCAGTTATATGTAGGAATAATTTTACCTTCGCACCTCACCTTGGCGCTTGATGAGGTGAGCGTTCCCACGGTTTGCTCCATAATGTCATGTCTGCACCCTACCGCTCGATACAACGTTATATCCTTCAATGCCTTCTCCCATACAAAGTGTACTATTCTCACCCGGGTCTACCTGCTCCTCTCATTCAAGTTTGACTGCTACAACGTTTTCCATAACAGTATGTTCACTTTGATCAGTTCCAAGAAATACGTTTCTTTCGACAAATGTGTTGAGATAGGTGTTCCTGATCATGCTGCTAACAGTGTATATCACACTGCTGTTATTTCACAAGTGAGAAATATAAACTCTTGTTTCTTCCGAATAAATTGAGATTTTCAGATTCCCAACATAGGGCTTCAGTGACTACTTGAAGTTGTCAACGTGAAAGACAATGGTGATTACATCGATGGGCATGTTTATCTAAGATAAACCTTCCTGAATGTTTCTCAGGATAATGGAATAGCTGACGCTATTACACATGAAACCACCCTTTTAAAATCATACTGCAGATGAAACGAGTGCACATTACGGGGATTTTTATTAGCATGCGACGAACCATGGGTGCAGCAATCTTCCCATCGTGGGCAACTCAATAAGTTATCCCCTCAGAAGGAAGCATTTGTGACGAAATACTCCAGACTATTCTCAGTGGACAGTCCTTAGACACTGGTGAGGTTCGTCTGAGTTACTCATAGACTGGAATAGCTGACTTGTTTGTTTGGTTGTAGCATACATCGGAGATAGTTCAGCCGGAGGCCAAAACGAATCCAGTCACGGTCGACTCGTTTTCGAGATTCATGTAACTGTGAAGTCAATGAACGACCTTTCTTAAATATATCGTTCTCCTCATATTTCATCTACATATTTGCTGGGCTTATACTATAAAGGGCATCACATTTTTAATAGTCGTGTGATCCTCCTTTCAATTTTGGGTAAGTTTGCTCTTTTTTCTCCATGGGTAGCCTATCCAGATTTCATACGGTTGCAAGATTGCAATCAGCAGATGATATATTGCCGAACTGTTTGTTGTCCGTTTTTAATTCTCACTCCTAACCGTCTGTGGTTCTCGTACATGACGGACTATTCGCATAACCACGGCCATGACGAACCAAGATCATATGCCAGTTTCGATTGTCCATATAATGTAGTATATTTTTCATTATTGTGTAGTCGTTTGATTCACAGGACTACGTGGAAGTTAAATTCTACACTTCGGACGAAAAACATCTCTAACAAAGGAGAATATTTGCTCTCTAGGGAGAATATTTTTTATATGGCTCTTGAGATAGGGCTTTAACTTAGGAGATGTTGTGCGAGACGTGTATGATAGTTTGACAGACATTAGGCTTAATTTTTATGGATACTCAACACTGCTAAATTTGTTATCTCTGAAGTGTGCTCGGATAAAATCTCGATTTGGCACACTCGGTAATCATCGTGAGGTAGTCTGTTGCTATTCAATTCACCTTCCTCGTGAGACAGCGCATCACTGTTTTATGATCAAAATAGCGACTTAAGTAATCTGTTATCGATAGAATCGGCGGTTGCCAAATCACTTGCTTTGTCACAATGAGTAGATTGACCGGAATGTTGTAGACAGGCAGCACTAATATCAACAGGTCTACCTAATTACTGTTCACCATCAGTTCTGACACGATGGGTCTGTTGATTGACAGCATGAATCCGGTTTCCATCCAAGCGTGGTGCTCATTACTCTTTTGTCCAAATAGGCGTTTAGTCGAGGTCGGCATCATGTGCCGATTGATGCATTCTAATCGCCCCATACAACATTTTTCCATATCTAGAATGAGGAGTTTTTGTTAGCCGTTTTGTCTTAGCAGAGAAGGCATACTCTGTCGTGCCTTATAAACGTGTACATATTGAAAAAAATTGAATGAGTCGATCAACAGTTTTAACCGTTACCACCCTGCTAAATTATTGACTTGTACGATATGAAGGCTGACTGTGGCGATATAGTCTGTATTCATAAGATTAGCTTCTACTGCCTGAATAAGGATGCTTTCGGATATAATGCGTATACGGACAGATGTGCACATACTCACAACAAGAAGGAAATAACAAGACTGTCACTCCACAAGTTAGGAAAATAAGGGAGTTTCTGTAATTGACTTTCAAGGATAGCTTGTTCATCAACAACTGGAAACGTAAACTGCTGTGTTTGTTTGATAGCCTCCACGTAGCTGCACAATTACGTATCATGACAGGTTTTAGAAGTGTGGTTCTCTGTCTCAGTTGTAATCACTTAAATGGCTATTGCTCCACCCCCGTAGTGTACCGATTAGTTTGCAGTTGTAATAAGATATACATGGACAGGATTGGTCGGTATCTGTCCCAACCTATGGCTGAGCATATTTTTCAAGGTTTGGTGCTGACAAATTCAAATAGCGAAGTGTTTATCCAGACAGTCATGAAGAACCAAACTTCATGGTTCACGGTGTTGGTACGTGATTGTTATCTGGAACTGATGTTCATTGATAAAACACTGCTGATCAGAATGCACCGGCCAGTCTTACGAATATGGAAGATAACCATTCAGTCCAAGGCAGATGGACCCATTCAGTTTTGCAAAACTGTTCGGCCGGTTCTATCGTTTGCCGTTACTACGTGTATTTTATCCAATGTCTGTCGGGTTTAATGAGACGACCGACTAAAGTAAAGCGGAATGCTAACATCTCGCGACATGTTTCGTATCAGCCCTGTCAATCTCCCAGATGTTTGTTTTTGACAACCTTTCATCAGGTTAACACATGCACATGTATATCATAGACGAAGTGTGAAATTAATGTTGTAGTCAAACATATGCGTGTAAGTTGAATTATTGAGCCAAGATGATCGTTGTGTACACGTTGCATTCATCCGAATCCGAATCGATGGCCTGATGCGACTTGCGGCGAAGTTGAACAAATTGGGTTAGTGGGGTCCTCGAGTTGTTTGAAATATTCCAACTACATTGGATAACCAGCTTGCAACTCAGTGGTGATCATTTGAGTTGTGGTAATACGGACTGATGGAACTTGTAAGCAGCACCAGTTGGATTACCACATCAATGAACAGTTTCACTTTGTCGAACCGTGTCTGGTGATGGACCCTTATAGCACCCAGAAATACGGGCTATGTACTTCGCTGCGTTACAGAAGCAGTCAACTAATTCACCTCCATTCAAACCATTCAAAATCAGGATGGACTTTTCATCCTTGTCGATGTGTTGACTGATTGTTTGTAGGAGAGGCTTTCGTATGCTTTTTTAGAGGAAGGTTTGGGCTTCCATTTTCCTGAAGGACAAGCAACAAAGTGAACTTCATTTCATGATATTTCAGCATAGTAACTTCGCCCTGATCTACCATTGAGAATGTTCATCTTCAGGCCGGGTAGTTCTCCCAGTTTGAGGTGTTCGGTCTAGTAGACACAAGCACTCGTATACACGCACGTATAACGTACAATGATTTCGCCTTTTTGTATGGATTTCCTTCTACGTGTGGCCTCCTATCCGATAAATCATTTTATTGGAAAAAGCTGTCTGGTCGATCATGAACATTAATTATCCGATATTATCTATGGTGCGATCACGGTCAATCTGTCAAACTAAGTCACGTAGACAAATGGACGGACCACGTTGTAAGCACTGGTCCTTCAAAGACGGCTGTAGGCCAATGGGGATAACTCGAATAGCCTTGCTGTGTACATCACGCATTGTAGGAAAAGTATGCTGATAAGCGCATTATAAGGACGTCTGTGTAGACATCAGAATATTCACATTAGGACTGTATGCATACAGCCTGTGAACCAATCACTTTTGCTTCCAGTAAATCATCCAACCAACGCGAAACCTAAGACGTGGTCAACAGTCAGTCATGAATCGTTACGGGTTTTTGCGCGCCTCCACCAGGAGGTTAGAAAAACTGAACCTAATGAACAATGACTGAATGTTAGTAATTGTCAGAACGTAGCAAGTGTCTGTATACACCCAGGTTAGATTGTCGAAGGGTTTAAATTGTGGCTAATCTCATTTCATATTTTTAATCCAAAGTTGGCGTCACAGCGACTACAAAAATTACGAAATGACACATAAAGTAGAAACACGTGCGGAGCCTGTTTAATTTGATCGATGAGGTGCAGTAACTGAGAATATAACCATAGTGTCACATACCAAAAGTAATCGCCATTGCAGAAAGCCTGTCCAGTCATAGGTGATCATTTACTTTTGAAATTCATTAAAAAAATGGGAATGTTGTATTGGAAAAACATCGTTGTGCTAGCTTTTACTTGCTGAATACTTGGATAGTAGTGCACAACCTGCGATCTTCGCTCTATATGACAAAAAGGTTTTCCAATAGAATGACGATGTAAATCACAGACGGTGGTCTCTTCCCGAATGCTTTGAAATCATATCCACCAGTAGCCAAATATACCATCGTGCATCCATGGATTATTCAGAGTAACACTAAACTTATCCTAAATAAACTAATGGGTAGTCGTAAATCGTACAACGTCCTGCAGGGTGACGGTTTCTACCTTTGGATCATCCAAGTAAACCAAACTAATTTTACAAGTCAGATGTCAAGTTTGAATGAATAACCAGACAGATGAAACCGCCAAAGTATGGCACGGAAATTCTAGCCAATTACATAAACCATGGCTTTTACGCTGTAGAGCTTTCTCTCATTTTATTCAAATTAGTTACATTTCCAGAATATACGAAATGTTAATCCGGAGAAAATCACGTGATTGAGGTGTTTCATTCTTCTACTGAGGTTCATTAAAAAGGCTATTTGTTTTAAATAAAAGAGACCGTTGTTCAGTTCTGTATTCAAACTCATATCCATAAATGGTATTTAAAATATGTGACAGAACTTTCAAATACAAATCTGTTAGATACGTCAGTTTTTGTTCATCTGGGAGCGAACGGGCAATTTTACTTTCGAAACCACCGCACAGATATCTTAGTTCACCGAGTCGTTCACATCTGGCAAGTCACTACATTGCTGCGGGTAACATATTCACGTGTAGAATTCTGCTTTAGTCAGCGACATTAGTGCAGACTATACAAGACACACTTTAGATATTCATCTTGATTTTTGTGCTGGTGACTATGATGGTTTAGGCAAAAGTGGTTGTGAAAATATTCCAAAACCAACTGAACTCAGAGCGTTAACAAGGTAAATGGAGCATGAGCTGGAACATGAAGACTGGGGGCCCAAAATAAACCACTGATACCAACCACTGTTGGTGTGTTTATC
Organism: Paragonimus skrjabini miyazakii; assembly: GCA_014338405.1. Lineage (NCBI taxonomy): Eukaryota > Metazoa > Platyhelminthes > Trematoda > Plagiorchiida > Troglotrematidae > Paragonimus > Paragonimus skrjabini miyazakii. Next base: position 165,172 of record JTDE01000662.1, read on the forward strand.
TAGAACACAAGGGATGTGTTGAATATCTACAAAGAGCAACTCATGAATAAAGGTTCCAGATGGATTCATGAAGCAAAAATGTAGAAAGGTGACTTGCGGTGATACAAAGGGAGTGTGCTATCCGTCACAGTTATTATAGTTTTCCAACAATTTAATTCAGAAGGTTTGTTGTTTAGTTGTCATACCTTCAATTAGTTAGAGCTGAAACTTTCCGCTGCACCATAAATTCCCTGACAAGACATCATAAACCTTGGTTCTCCGACAAGTTCTAATCAAAGCCTTTGCCATGGTTAAGGTTGGGTACAATGAGTCGTCCTCAATACAAACACCAGGAAATTGTTCTTCTCCGTTTATCCTCGATGTTATGCTTGTCCTTCGCAGCTAACTTGACCAAAATCAAGGTTCAAAGCCTTCGGATTTCCAAAAGTGTATTGGAAGTGTGCACTGATTAAAGATAATGTCTGAAACTTCAAATGCAATTTGATCAAATATGAATTTATAGTCCTTAAGATTTGGGCAACAATTTGTGCTGTTGTTAGTGCAGGAGTACATCAAAATCAATTATGTTATGTAAGGCGAGAGTGTGGGCTATAGATAAATGACTACGGCCTAACACATCACGCGCTGGCCTGTGGAGCGTATGTGACCTTGTGAACAGGTCAGGGATACGTGAGTGAGTGAAATAGTTAACATGTGGTCGCCTGACCGGATGTGGGGCAAATGGATGGCTAGGATCGAGCCATAGGGTTTAGCTAGGGGTGGTGAACTGTTACAATTATATTTCAGTTTTCGTAATAGAAAGGATGCACGAGCTTTTCAGTAACAAAAACTATAATAGCATTATCCAAAGCACTGGGTTCCTCTGATCCGGTTCACCAGCAAACCTAGAAGACATACGTCGTGAAGTGTTAACATTTCGTTAACAATATCATTATCACCAACAGCAACAATGATGAGAACCCATATTTGAGTCATTCACTCCATTTATCTGAACAGTTGTTTACTTGCATTAGTGGCTCGATTGTAAATATATTAACCGTAAAGAGAACGACATTTGCCGTGTTCCGCCTGCGAAGACCACCCCATGGTGAGCCTTCCTGAACCAAAACTAGCAAGAAAGATATCATTTCCATTAGTGTTTCATAATTCTAATAAAATACTTAGTAAAATAAGGAGTATAGATGTGAGTACGGTACATCGCATTCACAGTTTATGGGAAATAGATTGAGTCAGACAGTGACATACATATTGTTTTTTTTCTGTCATGTTTTACAGACTTTTTCTTATAACTGTTGTTTATCTATTGGTCACCTTACATGAGCATAATCGTTCCTGCTATTTTTATCCCCTAAAATATAATACCTATCCTGTGGTACTCATTGGATTGTCTGGAAAAGTCACTGAAACATCAATAATCTATTAAAATGATGTGGTGAATAGCAAACAGTTGAAACATATGACATTGACCGGAGTCTGCCTACGGTTAAAAACAGTTGCAAAACATTAGCCATCATTCAGAATGGTTTTTGTTCATTTATGCATTTATGCAAACCGCGTCTTTAGTTTTTCTTCTCTACAAACGCAGTAATTACTAACAATCTTTTCTGTCAACAGGAACTTGCTTGTTGTAAATTTAAGCTAACTTCGTTATGGAGAAGTTCATAATATTTTCATGCATGTTTATTTGAAGTTCTTGTTACTAGCACAACATTTCCGATTCCGATTTTTATCCATTCTTACACTGAAAGTTCTGGTAACAGTTTTGATGAGTTATGGAGGTAACCGTCTTGGGATAGCGTTCTATCTCTTTGACATGTGCTCCTAAATTGTGCAGTTTGAGAGTACTGTAAAATGTTTATTTCTTTTGGTGTATATGGCAAGTGACGCAAATACAACACCGTAATCACGAAATCTCTGTCACTTAGGTATTTTGATATTCAACTTCACGTATAATATTTAATTCTTAATACAGACGGTCACCTGGGACACAATTGGGTACTAGTAGGTGGTAAGAAATGTAGTCACTGTGTGTGTGTGTGGTTCTTGTACTTAGTTATTTTTTCCAAGAAGCATTGTGCTAAAGTTTCACTCTTGTTGAATTTCTTGACAAGATGAGTATTGTGGTTGACGGTTTGTATATAATATTTTGATCTCGCGCACTATCGCTCACAGTTCAGTTGTCAGAACGATCGATTGTTCAGAATAGGACTCGGATTCAAATTTGCACTCCTGTTTTGGGTGGGGCCCACTTAACAGTTCTAACGTGTGCTAACCCGCGGTAACTTTTCATCCCAATGTGCTGACCAGAAATCGAACTTCTTCATATTCGAATTGCTCCTCTTTATATAAGTTAGGAGAAGGGCATAGTATTTAAACGTACAATTCTAGAAGCGTAAGCTACGTGTTATCACCTAACGCGCCTCACACCATATCTATCCAAGGTCTTAATTCAAATATCGTCTGCTTTTTTGAACCACCACGAGTTTGTTGAGGACGACTGTAAAGTGATTTTTGACTTTTACTTGAGGTGTTGTTTTAATGGTTAGTGACATCCTCGGTCACTTCCTGACCTCTGGACTCATGTCTACTGGCCTAGCAGTCAGAATGTAAAGTTTTCTAGTTCCGGTTTACCACCACAATGTAACACTTTAAGAATCTCGATGTATGGCTGACCGACTTGTTCATAACGTGGATGACCAACAGCAAAACCGCTTTTCATAAGGTTTGATTTCAGACTACTGACAAATTTCGAGCTGAAGATTAGATCAAAATGTTTAAATTGCAACCGTTTCCCTTTATGAGGGTGAGGATAACATGGAGTTATACCGTACACTGTTTTTGAAATTGTGGTGTTACCCAATTCTTGTCAGTGTTAGTGACAAATTCTCAATTGTAATCTACATGCTTGAGACGTTTTACAAATTTTTACGTGAGAAGTACAGGTTACGTATGTTGTTAGTAAATTTGGACGATGGGATAGTGAAACGGAAACCGTGGATGAAATGTGTTCAAGTATACCTTTAAGCAAAGCTATGAAAAACAGTTAACGCTTCGATATCCATGGCACGCATTGCGCTTGCGACAAGAATACAACTGCTATGTACTGAATGGGTTTTGGACAAAATATATAACAAACATCTGACATAGTCTAGTATAGTTTCCGGACTCACAGACATTCAAATGAATAAGTAAATAAGTCGCCTTTCATTCGTAGAACGAAAGGCATGTTATTGTAGTTTGAGTATGCTAGGTAACTTGAGCGGTGTTGTAAAATAGGCATCGGGCTAGGGGATATTTTTAGACATTCTGTTAACAGCTGTCCTCCATCGAGGCTGCACAGACCGTTTTTCATTACAGGTTAAGTCATTGTGACTATTCAATTGCAAATTCGAATATAATTGTTCGAAATATGACAGCCACTTACCTTACCTTCGATCTCACACATAGTTGCCTTAGTTGTGTATGATGCCCAATTATTCATGAGCAGTGATGCTGTGAATTTAAAATACAGAGATTGCTTGCATTCTGATAATCTCGAAAGTATAAAAATTGTCCTGATTAGGTAACGAACTGTAGGAATTATCTCAGCTGATACTGGTCCTAAATTATTCTTCAAATGCTTCATGCCTGAACATGTAATTGTCAGTTTGAGTATCAGGATAACCAGATAAATACAACTTGGACGCCTAAGCAAATCAGGAGCACTTGATAGCCGGTGGTTTTCAAGGGGACAGTACACAGGTAAAGATATTTCCCATTTGCATTCTCTTGTACCATTCAGTATAACTTTCAGTTACCATCTCCGTTGAATTAATTCGGGTTGTAATTGCCAAATCCCCAAAGTCGCTCAATTACGTTGGCAGTTTCTAATATCTACCTAACAAATGAGTTCACAGTATGGAAAACTGTTTCAGATTTATAATTTTTGACTCACTCAAACAAAACCATTTTCACATGTTTACGTACATGTTTACTTCGATTAATTTCTTTTATTACGCTGATCCAGAAAACATTCGCCATATTTGTTTCGAAGTCAGGCGGTAAACATGCGGTTTTGATGTCAACAAAAGACAAAAAACACACATGATACATCAACTGTGATTGTAATCCATAATGATTGGTTGTAAGTAGCGTTAGCCCACCAGCCACAGGTTACAAGTGATTGCTCTCAGTTCGGTAGCATGTGTGCGCTTGATAGAGTGTTTGCCACACAGCTAGGAATGTCCAGACAAAAAAAGATCCGCCTAAGCTGATGATTAAAAAAATTTCGCCCACACTGTCCTGTATTCTGAAGGTGTGGTTTCATTGTGATCACTTCAAAAAATCTCATCATCGCTGGTGTTTTCTATAAATTAAAGTACAACGATTTTCGATTAACTCATCGCTTGATCTTGCAACATGTAGCAGACAAACAACGACTCCAGGTAAGCATACTACATTGAAGAAGTAATTTTCTTCGGCTTGACGAAAATCTGTTCTGCTGAAAAACCACTGACCATTTCAAGTGACAAAGTGACCAATGCACTTTACATAAACGGTTGACGTAACATTTTCCTGAATACCAAGGTCATATCGGATTAAATTATATGTCAAATTGATCATGTGACGAATTAGCTGAAAAGCACTGTACATCATTTGATCTTGATATATCTTTCTAATAAAACGTTGTGAATAAGAAGGTCACGTGATGATTTCTGAGGCAAGATTTCATACATTCTGGTAACGTTTTTGCACATTATGGTCATACATATACAGGTACTACATTTTAAACGATAGGCCAATGTTACGAACAAAGTCAACTTTGTGTAGGTAAAGGACAGATACGATTACAAAAATCATGGAGACAGACTACCACGGTGACCACGCGGTCATTACGGGTTTGGTTATTCTACTACACTCTTAGTTGAGGTCAGGTTGATCTTAATTTTACATATGGTCATAAATCTGTTGTCTCAACAATGATACCATTGAAGAAGAGACCTTCCAGTTTGGATGACACAAAAGTACTGTCCACGCAGTAAACAAAAAATGTTAAATGTTAAATTGAGGTCAGTTTCCCCCTAAATTTTGTTGTAAATTTAGGAATATATAAAAGGATAGTTATAGTGTAACGATAGAGAAACTGTTGCGCATGCAATTTATACTTTCCGCTGATGTTCTCTCCCTTGTTATCTATTTCACGTCGTCGAATTGGATTGCGTCGGAACTGTCTGTGATCACTCTCTTGTGTATACGTTTGTCGTCTCGTTACAATAGAACATTTGGACTTCAATTTAAATTAAATATAAGACAGAGACTACGGCACCACGACACACTCTCGGGCTCATATACGGAAACATATCACTGCAAGTCGTACAGAATAAATTCAGAGGACACATTTCTCCAACAAATTGTGACGTGTAGGCATTTATTTTACTAATTTGAATTCGGCACTACCCCCAATATGCTTGAAACGTATTTAACTCCGCTATATCAGTAGTATATTTTAACTCTCTAACAATAATGTTATGAAGTACTGCTTCATTTCTTTAAATCACCTCAGCTGACAGCTTATGCATTTCAAATATCTCCAACCTACTTATGTGGTTTTGTAGCTTTGCTGGGGGAACCCAAGTTATGGAAAGTCACGACTCACCACCTTATAGTGTGAGATTTTCGCAGAGCATAAATACCTGACGTTTGTCAGGAACTTCACTCATCCATTTACAACCAACTGTTCATAGGTTTGTGCAAGCGGGCAGATTAATGATAGTTAGCGTCTCGTTCATGTCTGTCGGTTTTTACTGTGAGAAACCATTGTTGTGAACCTCTGTAGTCCTTTATAATGAGATTTCTATTCCAGTGTTTAGGATTATTTACAATATATGGCTGCTTATAACAACTTTTCATTCGACATCAGAAATGATAAATGTTACAAAGCATTATGAAAACGCTGATTTAGATTATTGTTACTGTGAGAATTCTTTTCCGGTTTTCGCATCTCGTTTGTGTTCAAATGAAAAACAAATTTACTATTGATGGCTTTGTCTATGTACACAGAATTCACGTTAATTTACACCTTGCCCGGCATACATACATCGATGGACAACGGTTCTTTGGAAAAAGAATACATATGCATTAAGTAAAATGAAGTGCAACTTAAAATTTCTTACTTGCTTTTGAGGTAATGACGGAAAAATGGTAAGCAAGCAGCAAAGCCGTTCGGACAACACATGAAACCCCGCACGTCCTTCATTCCGAGATAAGTATCCACGATAAAAACGCCGATTTGAATAGCTCAACCATAATGAGGGTCATTGAAAACGCTTCCTATTTCAAACTGTGCATCACCCAAGACTTCTTTTTACGTGAGTTCTGATCACACTGGTGCAGCCGTGTTCCTGTGGTTGTCGCACCGCATTAGACACGCGAGCAAAGCATAACACAAGCGTGACTATAATCAGGTACATTTGTCTTTACACCTACACGCGCAGTCAACTAGGCATAACTTTCCTACATGTACGTGGACCGGAGTTCAGTGTCGTTCTGGAGACAAAGAGTTACTGCTAATAAACTCCAGGAAGGGCAAACTCAGATCTTACAGTGTCCACCTGATGTGGAACAGCTAACTCACATGGAAAGTTAACAGTATTCACCGGGCAACTGTAAAAGCTGCAACTGTAAAAACCATCATTTTGTTTTCGAATTATAGTCTCTCTTTTAGGTTCTGGTACACGAAAAACCAGTTATTCACACTGATTCTGGCCTATTGTACATTGAAATGCATGTCTATTCAAACAACTCATGCAGTTCAAAATTGCGAACACTATCGCCAAAATTAAACCAACTTACTTTACTCCCAAGGGTTTAAACTGTTACCGATTTGTTTTGGGCTCCGGACGATCCGCAAAAGTGGTTCCTTATCTGGTAGGAGAAATAAATCTTGTGCATCTTATGTTTCTTGTTTATTGCAATCCACTAGTAATATTACATAGATAAATTCTGGACACTACGTTGTATGATACCGTCCACTTCAAACTTCACTATAAAGTAACAAGTGTTCGTGATGGATTATTAGCTACATATCATAAATATTGAACAACGAAAATAACTTTCAATGGAAAGTCATCTGTCTATTGAAGTTTAATCGATACTGCTACCAGAAAGACGAACGAGTAACAGACCAACGGTACTGAATGCTTAGAAAAGACAGGATTATGTTCTCCGGTGATAAGTATTTCGATATGTCTGAATGGACGTTGGCTGACTATCTCGTACATGACTGAAGACCTCATCTGTTTCGAGTTGACAATGCAGCAGCAATATGCCTAACGTCTATCCGAGCTTGTGCGATATAACGATGTGGAACCACTGAAAGCTAAAAATTTTCTATACACGCTGTTTAGTACTTCCGATATTTATCACATTTGTTTGGATTATGTTGTTAGATATTTTGTTCTTCTTAGTAAGAAATTTGACAAATGCTCCAGCTCAGTTAACTTCCACAAAGTGTGACTATGCACTGCATCTTTATGAAGCTACCCAAACTAGTTGTGCGTTTTCTGATTACTAGATTACTAAGATGTCCACGTGACGCCTAACCACAAAAGAACAAAACGAAACAGGGAAAGGTAGCTTGTCCGACACGTTTGTGACCAGTTAGGAGGTGAATAGCCTCATCGTATCGTGCGTTTAGAATCGAATATTGTGAAAATGGACAAAGTGAAGCTGTGACGTAAAGATAAGATAATATATAAACCAATAAGAAGTGCACTGGGAAAATCTCAACGAGGGAATTTGCAAGGGAATTTGTCCAGTTCTCATTAGGCAGTCCAATATCAAGAAGCTAATATTACGGGCACTTCGTTGCAGCGTCAAGCTCTAAACGAGAAGGACACATGGACGAGCGCAGCAGTTAATTTGGAAGCAAAACTGAAAAATGTGGCGACGATATTGAAAAACTAACACACAACGTGTGGGGCGGCTTCGAAACTTACGTTCAACAAATCGTGGTGAAAGTGCAAGATAAGAGAGAAGCAAAAGTGCATAGTCAAGTCAATCCAGTTAAGCCAATGGCAGAATTTCCGAGAATCCCCAAATGTCACGTACATAACTTTCCATCTTTAACACTGGATTAGCTCTTTCTTGAAGTACTATCGTTAGGGTCAACATTTTGTTATCATATGCGTAAGTTAGGCAACTAGGTTTAGAGACTTGGTTCAAAAATCTTTGTGATCAACTGAGTGAACTTTAGCCATCATCAGATTTGAACGTAGAAATGTTTGAGCCCATGCTAGTTCAATCGTGCTGTCAATACCTAACTCAAAAATTTACTGACAATGGGGCATTTATCTGCACTTGCATCTCTAAGGCGAAACGAAAAAACCATAAGAGCGCAAAAATCATCACTCTCGATAAGACTGACTACTTGAGTAAAATGGACTAGTTGCTGAAAGATACAACCAAGTTTGTAAATATAGACAACGAGAGGGATAAAACGATAGCTATAAAGAAGGCTTTAACAAAATCGCTGCGATGTTTGAAACAGACGCGACTTATCGATTCAAGTACGTTTTCGAGAGTCAGACCAGTAGGCACTGTTGTCCCTAGACTTTACAGCTTGCCTAAGGTTCACAAAAGTGGAATACTTTTACGACCGATCTTAGACATGAGTAGTTCCCCATATCACGCAACTGCGAAATGGCTAGCTGGGATGTTAAAGTCTGTAAGGAGACAGATAGTGGTCCACACACTCGTGGGAACCTTGAAGAAGCTAAACGTGTCAGGAAAAAGAATATTCCCACTTGATTTAATATCCCTATTCACTAGTATCCCGCTCAGGGAGTCAATTGAATTTTTAGGCGATGATCTTCAGAACAACTCCATAAACGTGAGATTACCGACAGAAGAATTGAAAAGGTTGTTGTACATATAATGTTCAGTTCGAATTTTCTGGTAGACTATATTGACAAAAGGACGGGGTAACAGTTGGGTCACCATTAAGATCAATAATAGCTGTTATTTTTATGTCAAAGGTTGAAAGTGATGTGGTAACAACGATGATTAACTCGCTTACTCTTTACAAGCGATAGGTAGATGATATTATTTGCGTAACTGATGAAACAATAAGCCCAGTGAAAATACTGGAACGATTCAACTCAGCCCATAGAAATAACCATTTCACCATGGAACCTGAGTCAACCGAAGGTATTTCGTTTCTAGACAGCTTCCTATCCCGTCGCTCAGATGGGACGAAACAAAGGAAAGTACACCATAAGTTTACGTGGACCGGACAATATACGAACTTTTATAGTTTTGTAACACTAAGACAGAAAATTAATCTCATCCGAGGTATGGTCGACACAGCTACGAAAATATGTTCGAGTAACACCCTAGCGGAGAAAAGACAATTCATATTTAAAGTATTAATTGTAAACAGCTATTCGGAACAATTTGTTCACCGGCATATGGTAATTACCACAAAGTTGAACAAAGTTCGTTTATACTTCATTACCGTTTAAGGGCGACAATGCCTCAGAAAATACAGACAGGGAACTTATCGTAGCCCTAAGCAAGACCTATTTTGCAGCAAAACTACGTGTTCAATTTACTTCCGTATCAATTTAGCGCCCTCAGTTGGAAGATACATTGTCTGTTCATGCCGCCTCTTACTGTGTATACCATCTCATCTGTTCCTGTGAAACGAGCTGCGTAGGCCGCACGGCACAGCGATTATCCGAACACATTCGGGAGCATCATCTGGTGTGGCTAACTTGAGGCTTGACAAAATCTTGGTCATCTTCCATCGCTGTGCATCTAATGGAGTTCAATCACCCAACCGATCTCAATGACTCATTCCGTTCCGTCCATCACACTCCTGGTTTACAATCAAAATAGATTAAAAAGCGCCTGTTGGCAGTCACAGAAGCCGTAGCTGTTCGTCTACTCTGTCCCCCACTATGTATTCAAAAACGCCTCACCAAAGTATTGAATCTTCCATGGCCTGATGTACACGTCCGGATCGAACAGATTACGTAATCATGATCGTTATCGTAACAGCCATCAACACTTTGTACAATCGACGTGATCTTTCTGAAACTGATAACAGTCTGTTCGATCTATTGCCGTATATTTTTCACACATGATTAACCCATGATTAACCCATATTTAGCCTGATGATGAATCACCGAAAACAAGCTTGTTCGCTACACGTTCTTCTAATTTCTAAACTGGGTGTTTTCCTGCTAGTATTTTGTTCATTCTCGTCGATCGCACAAATAAACTCACTGGTTATATATACAGTGGGCATGGCAACAAGAATACCGATTAAACGTGACACATAAACGAAATCAGGATCAACGCCACTACAACTGTACTGACTGCGTCAACACCTTCTGTGTCGTACTGACCGGAATTTACGACAACAGATAGCGGAACGCATCCTTAAGTGGGAATCGAGCGCGTTGACCCAGCAGACACTAAAAACACAGTAGCTAAGCCGGAACCCGGGGTCTTCGATCCCAAAACACACGTTCAGTATATGTCACTCAGTTGACCCATTAACACCGTCCACTGTGTTGTTATATAATCGAAATTCAAACGTGTTGACATTCACGGAATTCATACTAAACAAACGAAATTGCCCAATTCTCTGTTCGCGGAAAGGTCCTGACATAGTCGATATCGTTGTCGTGACATTAATCTGAATTTTATTAGTGTGTATCATGTTTAAGTTATTGTTGTTGCCATGCCCTCATTATATTTAACCAATAATTTTATTTTTGTGACCGAATGGAAAGTTAACTTCTTGCCTTGTTGGCGAATATGCAGAAAAAGTATACGTTTGTTTTAAAGGTGTTCTACTGTCTCTCTTTGGATAACTGGTTGATTGGCCGCCAAAGTGAAATGATTGAAGGGGCTCAACATTTGGTGTTTGCCTCATGTAGAACTCACACTCAGCTGTATAACTCTTCTTGGCAGGTTAGAAACTAGATGCACATGGCAAATGTTTTGTTAGTTTACCTTCGAGTGGTAATAGACAGCCAAACATTCGTCAGACAAAGATATCACGGATAACGACGTGCTAACTGAGTGAAGTACGTAAAAGTTCGAACAGACTGAATATGTAAGTCTTCCTGAAGATGCAGCGGAATTTTCTCACAACATAAGACGCCCAAAAAGGTGATTTCACTTTTTAAGCGTTAGTCTTTTTGAATTTTTAAAAGAGTCTTGAATTGAACATTTACATAACCAACATGTAACTAACCACATGCTACATTCATCTTGTCAATCTGGTGTGATTGTCTAAATCTTACATTGTCATAGTTACGTTGGATTTCGTGGACAATAGGTATTCCGATGGCCAACTTATGTGCTTTTGTACAGATTGATTAGATCATAATAGCTGCATATTGCAAGTACGTTTAACAAAGTTGAAATAAAGACCTAGCAGCTAAACCGTCGGTAAAATGGTTCACATTTTGTGCAGCTCCATCAGGTCACATGTTTGTCGATGGAATCACACCATGAGGAATTTGACACGAGCTGCTTAAAACACTGCCTATCATAGTAAACGATTCAATAGAACATTCAAACTGTTGGTTACTAAATTAAAGGCGGTTTTTCCCAATGAACCATATGACAAATGGAAAGTACCATTTAATAACATTCTATTTCTAATAAATTGAGGTGCTTTTTCATTTAGACATATGCTGATGATTTGTGTTTTTATGGAGTACGCACAACAGCAGTACAAATAATGGCATTGAGTGATCAATTCATTTCTGGATAAACTCTAGTGACTAAATGATCATTGTCCCTAAATAATGTTGGATATTTTTTAATAATTGTGTAATTAACTGATAACATAAGATGGCAACAGATTACTTCTTGGGTAATGTACCGATCGTACATTTGAATGATATCCAAACTGGCTTACACGGATTCCGTAAAGTTAGCTGACACTGTCATGGATTTAAGTCGGGGAAAACCGGGTGTTGGAAGGATTCTTACAGTCTGCTGCGGCAGCCTGTCCTTACACAAAATTATAACTCCATACTTAAGATAATTCACCCAACTAAATCCATGGTGTGGACGTGCATTCATACACGGTATGTAGAAGGTTTCGAGTTCCCGTCGCTCATTGTAATCCAATCGAGGACCCGATTTTTCGCATGTATTCAAAACTAAGTCAGCTGCAGTAGTATCTACCAGTGATATGGTTGCACAAATTACGTAGATATGTTCGTATAGAAACGGTTAGACGCTGACTAAAAATAAGATCAATCCTGTGCAGGAAAATAAACATGGCGTGTGCGCAAGTTTCAGCAAAATATTCAAAATCACTTTACAACTGGTTCACACTAAATGCAAAGTCAAGAATTCAATAGACCAAACAAACACAGGCGCCACTTCACGGTGTTGTGAGTCATTCTGTATATATGTTGCTCATTTATATGCTACGTACATAGGAAGCATGAACTCCAGCTGTTATCTGAGGGACTCACTAAAAGAAAGTATTCTGAGTGTTATATCATTCTCACTGCTGCTATTTGAGGCTGGATATGACTATTAATTAACAGGAAAAATATCTACAAATGTCAAGAGATTTTCTCTGTGTAGTAAATATTTTCAGAATGAAACTACACTCATAACATATATTACAAGCATCAAGATAACGTCTTCCTCATCGACGTAAATTAGTCCGTGAATGATTCGGAGGAGATCTTAGAAATTAGACTGTTGAGGTTTCTTTCGACTTAGAGATAGCACTTCGGTTCATTTGTTCGCTCGGAATGATACGATTGGCTATGCAAGTAAATCAGACCTTTGACAACATGAAATAGCAAATCCCAAGATGTGCACGTGTGTGGAAAGGCAGAACAGACATCCTGCAGTAGAACAACCAACACAGAGCGTAGAACAGTTGCATCTGCTAGAAGGCTATGCAGGGGCTGACCGAAATCGTCCGGCTTGAAGGAAACTGGCTTCGTTCTGTCATATCAGGTGAGTGAATTGTAGATAAAATTTGGAAACAAAAACGGTGTGCTACCGAATAGTATGTTGAGTCAATGAACTAGTTGTTTTCCGTAAGATAAATGCATATATAATTTTGCACAGAGCTGGATGAAATCGTTAGACAGGCCGCAGGTTTGACGTCCTTCACGTGATTTATTAATGCTCACCGATTCCTACGGGTTGTCAGGGCGCACGTGATATGTCCCGCCCTATTTCACAATACTCCATTCCGTGTGATGAGTCACGAGATTATGTAATTAGATGTCAAGAGCTGAACTATAAAATGCACAACTGCAAACATGTGTCCAAAATTGCTCGTCTGCTGATCAGGTTTGAAGTGTTGCCACGCACAGATTAGATAATCCTACTAGATAGAACGTTGTAAAGGAGGGCCAAATTTCCAAAACAAAATGTCCAGCTTCCTTACAGCAGAGATCAGTGGCCTATTGTTCAGGATACCGAAGTGAAACACCATGTTCACAGGCATATTTATCAAACTCATCAGATGTAATAGCTGAGTTTATCAAGCATGTATTCACAAAATGGGATCGTATCGACGTTGAACGGAACACAGACTTGCAAGTAGCCCTCAACGATGAAGTAAACCATAATTAACATCTTAACCCAGCTACATAACGGTCAGTTAAATGACCCACGTATTCTAATCATTCTCAACTTGTCGTCTCCGACTGAGAAACATTGGCATAACAAACTGCATCAAACAGCACATGCCTTATTTTCATGTGTATGATAATAACCGATATGAATTTTGAGGGAACAAATATCTCGGTTAGTCTATAGCATAGCAACATTATTGGTTCCATTTGGCAGCAGTAGGTGAGTGTGGTTCATTGTGTGCTCACTAGCTCGGTATTCGCACTATGTGCCAAATACTTGCTGGGAACTACTTCGCTCTGGTCATTAATTCAACTACTTCCACCAGATTGATTACTGTGTCCCGAATTACTCTATGTCGTTGTTTATTTAATTAAACATCCCAAGTTGAATGCTTCAGAACCAGGTGTGGAAACACTATCGTGACTTTCCAAATGTTGGTATGCAATGACAACACAGTTGCATTGGGTGATCCAGCAATGCGACAATCATGAGATGTTTAGCCCAGTAGAGGATGTGAAACGGCTGTAATCTTCTCAGTTATGTACATTCGTGGTTGGTTTCAACGGGCTGTCATTACTCTGCTTAATCGAATATAGGCGATTGGAGAGAAGAAAGTCTCAGTGACCGAGATATTAGGTTATTTATGATTCAGTTAGAATTGTGGTTGTCACAAAGATGCGTCACAGGTTGAATGACTGCGAAACATTCAAAACTTGAGTTGCTGTAAAAGATAACCTACTGCAAGTTTGTGTGGAGCGTGCCCATAGAATTAGGGCACAAACTAACAAAGCATTGTCCACACAACAAGGAGACTAGCAGCAACCATGTGGTGTCCAATCTAGATGAAGTAGTATTCAACCAATGTATACTGTTGGTGAAGTATTGGGCTGACATAAAATCTCAAACTTTATATACTTAACGTTATATTCCTAATTACAAATTAACACTAAATCCATATCTATGTTCGACTTATATATGATGTGCAGACAATCGTCGAGGTGCGAATGAACCAACCCATCATGTGAATAAAGTCATATTGGTGAGGATGTTTTTGAGTATTCACCTTCGGGCTGGAAAAATTATATGGAGTGTTAATGGAATTAGATTGTGCTATCGATCGGACTCACAGAGAAACTAGATCACTGGTAAGGCAGCTAGATATGGAGTGATTGGCATATTAGGTCGCCCTCATCCATTGGTTTGACCGCGCACGTTGACGATTGACCCGGTGACTGTGTGGCCATGGTAGGTGCAGCGCCCAAACAAGCCACTTTTGATGATATAACACGAGGTCAGGTAGCCTGATTCCGATAGCTTCGGCAGTACAATGTGACTCAAGTCGGACAGCCTATAATTGGTTGCCTGGTACGCGAAATACCATTTGGGAAGCCTGACCAGTGATCACCCTGTGCCGGCTAACAACCAGATGAACACTGATAGCGCTTTTGACAGATCGTGTTTCCTCATGCGCCTGTTTCGCGTGGATGGTGTTCTCGGATTCGTTTCGAAAGTTGTCTTGGCGGTTGACCAATATAACCCGCCCGACAGGAACAAGTGAATGAACAGATACACATAGATGATTTCTGAATGGTCAGTCTATCTTTGTTATAAATCCTGATAACTGGTGGTGTGGTGAACTGGATGTGGAGTTCGGTTGTGGTATATATTTCGGTTGAGTCTGTTTTTCAGGCAGCCTGCACTCGAATGAATATCGGCTTCTTCCCAGGGTCAGTAACTACAGGCTTGTGTGGTTTTATGATAATGGTCCCGGTAGTAAACCGCTCCATGTCAACGTTATAACGGAGTAAATTCCCTCCGAATCCTAGGTCACCGTCGAACGCATCAGCTGGACAAATCCTGTATACTGTGTTTGCCAGGCATCGCACAAGATTCCTCCTTTGTTGTAGGGATACAAAACTGTGAACGTTTATGTACTGACCTGTCCAGGTATGATAAGTATCAATCCTACGTTGAATAGTACCGTCGACCCGTCGATGTCACTGAACGTCTAGAAAAGATATTTGGTTTTCAGTCTCCTCCTCAAGAGCAGACTTAACTGACAGATGGGCGTGAATGAACGTGCCAAGAACTGTTCACATATTAGTATTCGAGCTAGTAATGGTAAACATATCGTCTACGTATCGACGATGCTAACTGAAATGGTTAGGGATGGATTGATGCATGATGCGATCAAGGTTTCCTATGAGTATATCGGCCAGTAGAAATCCGGGCGTGGATCCCATTGATACACCATCTGTCTGTCGATACAGCACAGTTGAATAACACCCGCACATCGAGTGTGTATCGGATCAGAAGCTCGTTTAAATTCAATATTGGCAATTCGATATCGGATCCGGTCTCAGACACGTAGTCACAGATACCATTGACAGTTTCTAGCAACGTTACGTTTGTAACTAATAAGATTACGTCTAATGAGCATAATTTTTGGGCATTCACGACATGTACGCACTTGACGAATTCAATCGCATTACACAGACTGAACAGGGCACTCACTTTTCGAAAGGGTTCAAGCAGTTTCGCCGACCAATTTGCCGTCGAGTCGTAAAGCGAATTCATCATACTGTTTATTGGATCAACCAGTACACCGGGTTTGTGGACCTTCGGAAATCTCCTGTAATAATGCTTACCTACAAATCACGGCGTTTGGCTAATTTTCGTCTATCAATGACCTCAGCCTCTTAGTTATCTGCTTGCTTAAATCAGATGCCATGGATGGTTTGGCACCAATCTGGAAATCTGTTGTAAATCCCCGAAAGGATACGCTTTTCGTCCTCGATATAGTAGTGCGCTTGGCAAAAATCGAATTCTTCTCCTGGTAATATGTAACACGGAATATTTCGGTTCCGAAAATTACCGCGACTGTCCGATAATTTGTTTCCAAGGCAAACCAAAAGATGCGTGCAAAAAGCAGCTTTGTTCCGCCCCAAGAACGTACTGTAACGTGACCTAAAAACAGTCTCGGATCAAAAAATGAAAGTACCGTTACCGAAAAAACAAGTTAGGGTCACTAAGCCCACAAAGAACACAGCGGAATAACGGTCAGATAGGTGAAAAATAACCAAGGTTACCACTTGACCGTTCTGGACAGTTCCGATCATGCTAATGGGGTGAAATTCTCTTCTCCAGGAAAGAGGCGGTGGTGGACAATAAAAAGGACTCCCTAACAAATACACATTTGGTGATCAAATGGAAACTGTCATGCTTGTCGTTCGTAAGCCGTCTAGTTTGTGAAGGCACCCATCTAGTTTATCGACCGGGAACAAAATCATAAATGTCTCATTAGAACGCCTCGCGTCTTGCGTTGATTGACTGATGTGTGCACGTTGATTACAAGGCACTGGTAAGTCTCAACAGGGTGTGAACTCACACGTAAACTCATATATGACTAAAAGCTGATCATGCTGTCCGTGATGAAATCTTCGCTAATCGAATGTCAACTGGCTGGCAAACGATTACCACCCCTTGAAACGTTTAACTCCGGACCGAGGAACTGTGACAGTACGTTACAAATTATGAACATGAAGTCATGAAAAACTGACAATGAGTGAGAGCTTCGATGTTTAGCCCGAAAGTAGCCGGTCAAGTTTCTGGCTCTAACATGTAAAACGTAAACTCGGATGGAACGCTTTCATAGGTGGTTGGTCACGGTTGGATCATCAGTGAAATGGTGGATAGTCGTTTTACCCAGCTGGGTCTAATCAGCACCACGCTAGCCGGGAATCGAAGCCATGACCCATACGTAAATGGCAGATTGTGGTCCACACACTAATCCACTCATCCAGCTAAGGAAAAGAATGGTTCTGTCATTACGAACGACGTGCCAACAATTGGAGGATTTGCTAGATTGAAAATCCCATCAATGGTGAAGTGAGAATATGCCTCGGGTCGTCTGTCCAGACTACATCTGCACAACGAATCCGGTCACCCGCGTCAGATTCTGTCTCAGCATCCTGAACCATAAAACTGATACACATTTTTTCAAAAAGAACCTATTTAGTAAGTTTTCTATTTTTAGTGTATCAACGAGACATCACATTGGTTCAAACGAATTTACTTACATACGACAGTACAGTTCAAAGTTACTTGAGGAGGACATTTCTCTTCTCAACAAAATAAAACTTACTCAGACAAGTCCGTTAATGAATTTTCGAAAGGAAACCCGCTTATGTTCATTCTAATCGTCGGCATTGTTCTGGAAACATAAGCATCCCAAGGGATTTTTGGGGAAAATGCGAGGTCTCACTATACCATCACCCAGGAACAGACTTCCTCAAACATTGTATACAACATAAATATTTTCGTCAGTTCCGTCTAATATCGAGAAGGTAAAACTGTAATTTTTTGTCTACAAAATATTGTTGATGAAGTGAGTTCAAGAAACTTAACTATTATACACTTGATTATATCTATATAATGTAAAATAATTCAAAACATTTAATTTTGTTTGTAAATTGAAGAATTTTACAGAAAGATATTTTTCAATTTGAACATCACCCACAAATGACCGCAGCTGTCGCATTCCCATAGATTATCCAGTCGACCCCTTTCGAAAAGAAGCACTAGAATCGAGTTTCGCTCTCGTCAGAGCTCGCCAGTAGTGCATATCCTTACCACGGCCGGAACTAGAACCCCCGCCACACTGTTCTTGAGGCAACCGTGTTTACCACTGCGCAATTGACCACACATTATGTTACGTGCAACGTAGTGGAGGCACTGAGGAACAGCGTTTCTCTGAAAGACGAGGGCCAAACGGGAATCTGGAATGGTAACAAAAACCGACAAGCATGAGCCAGAGGCCCAGTAAGTCATGCACACAACTTACACAGTCGTAAACTAAAATGGCGTCAATCACACGACAGCAAACTGCATTACAATTAGGCAGGACCGACTTATCATATGTGAGCGCTCAACCACTTTCGCTTGTAAGCATTGATTAGCGGTAATAAAATAACTTCTGCTTCATCTGAACGCTCAGAACTAGCGTTTGGGACAACATTTCATTCCTTCATATCGAATCGCAACTATGCAGATAGTTTGGGATCTATCGTAATCGAGGTGTTTATAAGCCCTCGTAACAAAATGCTAGATAACTGATGTTACCGATCACTTTAAAGCGAATGCAGACACTATCTACAGGCGTTCTGTTGCTTACTGTATAAGCTAACCTCGAACGTAGAGCTGTCAATTGTGCAGTGCATAACAACTTGTGATACATTTACGCAAAACAGTTGGTGCATTTTAGTAAATCGCTTTTGGATTGCAAAGAGTCCGTATAGTTGAGGGTGTTAAATGGTTTATCGTTTTTCTTTTCGGACGGTCATGTTGCTGTTGTGATCACTATTAATACAATGTATAGCATGCACCGGAACAAATTACGAAAGAGCACGAATGTCTTAGATATTTGGTCTGGCCATCCGGAGTTGCACGCACTGCTATAGTACAGTCCAAAAGAGAGCAGCAGTATCAGTATGGTTAATGAAAGCTTTCGACAGATCCTCCCCAAAACACAAAACGATGACCGTCTTCTAGCTATGACCCGTCTCATTCTAGGAATAAATTGAGTAATAAATCTGTTTTGACGGATACGGTTTGGACTACAAGAAGATGGACACTGCACGTCATAGTTCTAACATTAGAAATTGTCATTACTCATCACGAGGAGATATTACGTTGATTGAAAACTATCTTCTTGGTACAAATGTTTCATGAAAGACCATTATCTGGCCGTACGGTAGATCTCACTGAGTTAGTTAGCGTTATTAGTCGGTAGTAGATGATTTTGGTTGGAGTAAGTTGAACTTTATACGAAGTTGATTGTTCCTATCGCACTGTTCAGTTTCTGTTAAAAAAGGCAAATATAAGTGCGTTCTTCTTTTTTAGAACCTGTCAGCAGTGCATATCAATACCACGCCTTAACATGAGCAAATATTAATTTTGTCATGAGTGATATAAGATCACCCATGCATTGGTCAGTGTGACTGCCTCATAAAAGCACGGTCAGATGTCTATTCCCGACATCGGCCAGGTTATGGAATATCATCGGGATATACCAAAAGTCAGACTCAAATACAATACGTTTTTCGAAATGAACTGACCGAAACGTCTATATGATTGAGGCAGCTGAAATCAAATTTGAGTGAATTTTAGTTTGCATGTTTCACCATTGGTTTCTGGACTCTAATCGAACAATCCACAATTTTCCGTAAACGTTTATCTTATAAGGCAAACGACTGGAAACTTCTATCCAAAAACACAATAGTAAGCTTAACATTGCCTGATTGATCCAGTCTAGATGCCTTTGATGCGTTAAAATATACTACTGATAATGATGTCACTATTAATCTGTATTCTGATCTGGTCATGTTCACCATTGTCTGTTGTAATAGAAATATTTTTCTCTCGGTGTACTTGTTTGATTCGTTATGTGAATTCAACCAAGTTCTGTGTTAATTAACGCGCCACTGACCTTACATTAGACACTGCTGAATAATCGTATACAGGCGATCAACTAAATTCACGTGTGTTTAGTCCTCAGACTGACTCGATCGCATTGAGTTGAAGCCCAGCAACTGCCTTTTTGACTTCAACTGATGAATTGAAAGATAGGAAATTTCGTAAAGTTTAAATTGTTTGAGTCACTGATCATGTTGAATGCAATTTTTGTTGACTGTGAACAATCAGAGATCATTCACTAAATTTACTAGCTGTGGTCATTCGCGAAAAATGTTTATTGCATAGAAGTAAACAGACTCATACTCGTTGGCTAAAAGTGAGGGTTTTGTTCATGCAAACGAGAGTCGGTTCCGTTTATCATGAAAATTTCTGAAAATTAAATGAAACGAGCGTTATATCAAGTTTGAGTGAAATGATACAAATAATCTTGCTAAAAAATACTAAAAAATACAACCTTTATTTTGTTATGCAAAAACGCTTTTGACAGTGGCATGTACCTTGATGGTACATCCAAGGATACAAAGACGTATGTCGGCTCAACAAGCTGTTTACATGAAGACCAAGGTATTCATATAGTGAAATACGTCTATGGGTGAATATTATATATATGTATGTAAATATGTAATTACATATGGTCAGACGACAAATATATATCCACTTGTCCACATATCCAGATATGTGCTTATAGATATATATGTTCAGTTATCGTTATACATATCGGTGTATTTTTATATTCGTTTGCTTTTTCCGTGAAAATATAAATACTTCTGTGTCGATGCATTTATAATTGTGCTGTCGATACTCATGCATACTTTGACAATAATTAATTTGACAACGGATTTATCCATTGATCAATCAGAAAATTCGTCCGTTCAGATTATTTTTTCCCAAGCATGAAAGGAAACCGGCTCCTTATACACATTGAGTGTCACACATGAGGGATTGCAGATTGCAGTTTATCCTTTCGAACGCAAGCTCTATGTTCGAGTTCATCTCTTATCAAGATTCATCAATAGTTTATATCTTTTTCACGGTCGGAATGGCACGGTAGCCGACGTGGTAACCTCATGAAAACCTACATGGAGTCCAAATGCTGAGCGTTGCAGTTACATCCATCCATCTGACAGCTTCACGCAGAGAATGAGTATTGTACACATAACATGCAAAATTTATTTTGCTCAGTTGATTACGTGTTTATCTCGCTATATATCGCTTTTATTGATATACTGATCAAGTCCAATTTAAACCTGTCAAACCTTTCTCTAGAACTAAGGGATTGAGTGCTAATTAGACAAAATGACGGGTTTTCCTTGCACGCATCCAACTACTTATCGATGTTGTTTGTACCACCTGTGCGTGACAGATAATATCAAGAATGTACCAGATTTAGCAATCTTGGCATTTTCCAACCGTCCAGTTTTGTCAAGTCTCATCAGACGATAGAGACAGTTGCAGCTGTGTATCTCTTCAAGTTAAGTACAAGCAAACAACAAGCTCTTGACTCTGATTCCAGTTAGATTGTAAACTCTCATGGCGGTTGAATTTACCTAAACTCTCAGACTGCACATGCGTTCAACAAAGTCGACGTTATCAAAATAAAATGCAACAATCTAACACAAATCGCTGAAGTAATGATGCGTGGTTCAATTTGTCATCGTGCTTTTACCGAATAAAATGAAATGTTGGGGGCCATTGTTTGTGTGCGGCTACACAATTGCTTGCTAAAGTACAGAGCGTTGTGCAAGCAGGAAGGTTACAAAAATCATGATAATCTATTAGAAGTATATGAACCGATAAACACTTTTGTCAGGTTATGTTAACGCAGTGAGAATTTGTGTGATGTTCTATACAAAATGGGAACCTGTCTAACCTAGTATTGCTTTCAAGCAAAAGGTGAGAGGACAAAGAATTATGCCTCTAAAGTTCAGTCAATCTGACATTTTCAACACTCCTGGTTACAAATCTGGTGCCTCATCCCATATGTGACCGTGCTCTTTGATGCCTAGGGAATTAGTATTTGGATAAACGATGCACGTTGAACTGAACTGCACGCACTAGCGACAATAACAAAACGCAACCAATTTTTGTTACTTGTCGACAGATTCCGTACAAGAATTAACCGAAATGATACATAATACGTAATCTCTGCTAAAAAGAAAGTTGTACCTTGGTTAATGAGATTTTCCATGATCCACAGCAGTTGTTTATTTCCCTATGGCGGTGGCTGACTTAAACTAACCACGCCACCCACTCGATTACCACTTCCTCTTAGTGCGAGTTTTGCGCTACGATTAAGCGAAGGAAATCACTCTATCTCTGTTCATAATATTGTATTCCACTCAAAACTGGGTTACACTTGACGTCCGTGGTTAATTTCAATTGTTACCACCTTGAAACTTTCTGTTGGATAGGTTGCACATGAAGAAATGCGAATGGAATCCAACAGCCGGTTAGACGTCGTCCAAATATGCGTCAAAAACTTCAAAGTTTGATCAGCTGGCCTGGGACAAAATTAGAATCCTATATATTGAATGGAACAACATGAAACAGGAAACAAGATGAAATAACTTTTATGTTAGTGATCATTCTGAGTAAATCATGTCAACGAGGACGTTTTAATTTGCAATGAGGCTTTGAACGGGCTATATTTAAACATTCGTACTATGCAGAATTCGCATTACAATGATCTAGGTTTATGATAGTTTCTCTTGAATAAGGCAAACTACACGTGGTTCACATGGTCCCTTCACGTTCTAGTGTACTTTCAATGACAGGAAACAGTTTAGGACAGTAAAGAGATTTCTTATTCAATGAAGACGATTTGTCTTAATAGGAGGACCTTTACATGCTAACACAAAACCGACTACGATGTACGACAAGTTCGTGTCAACGAATGTTTGCTTACAAAACTGTTGAACTCATCTTGTGTTTACTTGTGGTACTGGTACCTTATCACTTGTTTTTTTTCTTAGTCTGGATATTGTAGGTATTTGGAATAGAAGTGTAAACAAGAGTGACTCTAGTTTTTAGTGTGCTATCGTGGACACACGGCCAAGTACAGCTATGAAGATTTGTGCAATACGGTCATCTATACGATAATACACTTTGGTTACATATTGGCTGAGTATGTAAGTGGTGTGTCATCTAATCAGGTCTTATCGACCACCAATGGAGTTATACTGTGGCTGGTATATTGTTAGATTGCTAATATCTAGATCGGAATCAGACAAAAATGAACTGAATCCAGAAACCTTTCACTAGTAAAACGTACAATCATTAGTATAGATTAGCTAAGGATCGCGTAAATAAGCGGTGTATGCGGAAAAATATCGCACTCCTGGAAATCTGATTCAATCAATAATTATTTTAATCCGCTTACATTTTGATCCAGTGCAGTAAATAAGTTTTTGTTTTCTGGTCAAATGACCTTAGGTTTCCAAGGTAACTGACCCACCTCGTACATTTCTTCTACGTGCTAACATTTTGAAACGAAACTTATTTCTCACTCGGCTTTATGCAACCTTTAATGAAATGTACATATTTCATGGCTCAGCGATAACTTGCTCGATCTTGTTTTAGTGTAACTTATGAAACAATTTATAATTAAACCAAGTTTGTATTACCTTTCTGTGTCTAATATAGATCACGATTTCATTCACCAGCGGAAGATAACATACTTGAAGCCTAATGTAATTTGATGATCTGCAATGAGATTATTGAATAATCAAACTGGGTTCAGTTCTATTGAGATGTTGCATTGGTTTTTCCTTTATAAACCGTTAATACCAAGAAACGTTTCTTGCGCTCTGGTGTGTAGTTTGTTTTTCTTAACGGTAAATGTCCCAAACAAAACAGCCTGTTTGCGTGAAACAATTTGGTGAGCTAAGTTTTACTTAAAGTTTTTTCCGAATCAAATCGAATATTGTCCAACTTACAGTCAAGCTATTATACTCCAGGTAATACCAGTTAACTGTTTTGCATCCTGAGGAGAGCAGACATACAGTCTATTATATCAACAATAATCTACATACTCCTATTATTCTACATAAACATGTTTTGCATATACCCACTTATCCATCATTCAAAAAATCGGCTTCAGATTTTACCGGTGAGACACATTCGAACCCAGGTTCATACCGCCGGTTCTGAAGTAGTTTGTTTGCACAGTAGTTAAGCGGTCTGGTTGCCATTTAGCTAGGTATGGGTATGCATATGTAAAAGGAGATCCCACCATTCATGGCAATAAATGATCTCTAGATCTCTTTTTTAAAACCAGTCGCCTTTCCTGCCAAATTACGTTTAGTCATTCTAGTGGACTTTCTATGATTCACGGTGAAATTGGATTTATGATCTCAGTGGATAATTAAGGTTAGGAATGAATGCTTCTGTTGTATTTTCGTCACTGATGCGTTCAGATCGAAGGGATTTGCATAAGTAGATGTAGTTCCGAAGCAAACCTATATGTGATAGCAGAATTCACTCTAAAAATCTGCCTGCTAAATATAAACAGTCCTAGTTGTATTCATGAAGAAGTATGATCACCTTCTGTTGTCAGGTGAATAGCTGCACACATTTCCAAAACGTAGCAGTGACTGCAATAATTGTTATGAACGATGAACCCAATTATTTACAATAGACAGGTATGTTTACAAACCACCGATGAGGATAGAAAACCTTCTTACGTTAAGCTTACGATATACCATCTTATGCCTTTGTGACCGACACTCAGGATATAGTATTCAACTTCATCTTTTGTGATGGGGCTGACAGAGTGAAGATAACCGTCGGTTTTTCAGTGGTTCATGAGGTAACTACTATATTTAGTAAGATATGTAAGGTATGTGTTCACCGAATGTGAACATAATTATTGCGGATGAGTGATGGTGTTGTCTAAATGCTACAGTAAAGTTTTATTTTGTTTCAATGTTTTTAACTATATGACGGTGAATCACCATATCTAATGAGATCAGAATTGTCAAGAAATTGCTCTTGATGTACTTGGCTATACGGTATATATGACTATCAACAATAATGTCTCGTCAGCGCATCCGGGAGACAGTGAAGACCAACGCTGATGAAAGTTTCAGGGTTGACTATTGTTTCTACCGGTACCGCATTAGTCCGTACCGTGCTGGGAATATTCATGTCCTTTGAACGATCCCTGTGAGGTTTCTTTCAACGACGGGGGAAGAATCTTCGTATGGATCTTCATGTGGCTATTGCTTTTGGTTTATTCTAAGTGGACAATTCAAACTTTTGCATTTCACGGGCTGATTTAAACGCAACATAACATATGTTTCTACAAAAAACAACAGATTGGATATGCACATTAAAAGCCATGAGGCTGGTCAGTGCTAGATGGGATAACATGGGACGAACATGAGACCATATGATATGTGGTGAACATTCGGTTTTTCAACTTTGGTACCTTTTCCACCGTTTGACAAAAATTGATCTCCTCTTCGTTGATAGCTTATGTGAACTTTTTTCATTACTGTTTGCTGCTTCGGCAGGTTACAGTCAGTCACAGTTTGTCTCTGCACAGTTGTGCACATTGTGTTGCTTATGGTTTGTACATCATGCCACCGGCTTTCTTTCTATCCGATTGGTTAAACTGTTGGTTAAACGGTAATATGATGAGTTGAACTAAATACTTGAATGAACCTGCACTCAAAATATTTTGTGTTGGCGACCTATTGATATTACGACGATTAGAAAAGAAGACCGAATCCGCATGCATCAGTTAGGCAATGAATGACCAAAGCAAATCTAATCTATGAATAGCCTGTTCGAAGCGTACAGAAAAGTTAAAGCCCAGACGTTCAACAATCAAGGTGCAATAGATGCAGTGAATCGAATTATCACAGTTTGCTACAGAAGAAGGCCCATTTTGTACATACGTCACTTACGAGTGTTTATGGTTATCAGCCAACCGAAAAGCGGTTTGTATTCATTAACGTGAGTTTATGCACCCGAGAAAATTGTTGCCTTCGTGCGTAAAATCGTGTTTTGTTTAAGTGTATTAGACAAGTGAAACAAAGCAAGTGTAAGTTGACCGTCATTATTCGCCCATAAAAGATATGCGTTGTTTCGAGTCCTACAGTGCATATCATAACGAAGGCAGGTTAAAATGATTAAGATTATTTCAGTACGATTTGTTATGATTGACTCTGTTTAACCGGGAAAGTTCAGTGGTAACATATGACCAACAATTTGCGAAATTTATCACATAGCGCCGAAAACGTTGTGGTTTAGAAGCCGTGCCAACTTTATACGCACCAGCTTTTTTAATGATACGTTGTTTGATAAAACAGTCTCGGAATCATTTTGTGAAACAGCATGTTGGAGAGGTGTGTTTACGATTACCTACATGGTACGGTTTGCTTTCTCTGCGTATCATTCAGAGATTCGTAAGGAAAATCAGAAGGAAAACACATCGGCTTCAACAGGGTCTTTAAGCAAGATGGTCAATGTGGTATGTCCTCTTGACCAATCTATCACTTCAGAATAACAGTGGGAAAGGTACAATATGGTCAAAAAGACAACAAGCATGTTGGGTATCACGATCCACTATCGAAAGTCTACGCTAGACGTCCTCGCTATATTCAACGAAGGCTTCCTCAACCTTATTTGCATAATGTGTGCAACATTCATATTTTCCATAACGGTGGTTTTTCATGGTTCAGGGAAGTTCGCATGCGCGCTTTGGTATCTAATATCGTAAGTGATAGTCAATGCAAGAATTTCCGCACCAAATCGTAATGTTGTCTACGTCGGTTGCTCAATCGGTGCACATTGGGGTGAACAGCATGATGAACCGATATACCCCAACTTCACATACAACTTCACTCAGATAAAAGATATCATGGATATGAAATGAATAGCATGTGAACAATTGGATGTTTCCTGCATTTCGTGAATTCTATATTCGAAGGCCAACAACTCTCTGATAAACCGCAGTATGGAAATCGTGCAAGCAACGTGCTGGTACACCTTAAAAATTGCGACATAGAATGGTATAGTTATGAGACCCATTGAATCACAGTTCAAGGGCCAAAACATTTCACCAGTGTACTCAATCATCTATCTGTTCCGCAGTTTCTTTTGTCCAAATCCGTTCTGTTAACGCTAGAACGCTGATCAATGAGTAGTAATGCTCACCTAACTGTAATGAACATCTATCCACGGATAAATTTTACAGATTATCCATATCGAATGCGACTGGGATTAATTAATTGCAGTGATCATATCGTTATGTTGCAACTAATGGTTATATGTGAGCAAGTGGTGCGGAATATGTACACTGCCTTAAGTTGGTAACAGACAATTAATTGAGGTTCATCTTTACATAAAGAACGTCATAACCCCAACCGTTCGACAACTGAGGAACACAAGGTAGATTTAGTTAATAAAGAGCAAGTACACTTTAGTAAATACTAACCTTACTGTTCTGTGAAGTCAGGAAATGATTTTATTTGCTCCCACCCCTTGCTTTATTGTAGTTTGGATAATCAGTCTCCCTCAATCTGGATTTTGGCTAACTCACGATAGGCTGGTGTAAATTTTGAGGAAGAGGTGAATATAAAAAGAAAAGCGAAAAATATTCAATATTTCGAAGCAGGTGGGATCCTAGAACGCAGACGCGCTATAGGAAATACACACGAGTAGATCTTTATCATAAAGTTTCAATGACGACGTTGCTCGATGACAGTGTTGATTCTACCGGTTTGTACGAGTGACTGGTGGACCATTTTCAGGGAGTAACAACACAGTTCTCTTACATTTCTGCTATTTCTTACAATGTGAAACAAAAATGGACACTCATGAGTTCAGTGTAAAAGAACTATATAATTTATTATATTTCCTAAGGTGACTGTTTACTCAAGAATTCAGTTTGAGGGGAGTCCAACTAACATTGTGTTCTGCCACCATGCAAATTACACAATTAATGTGCAAACCACACAGTGCAATACATTTATGATGATGAAGAATGATTTACATCATAATATATACAATAGACGAGATCATCTGAATCGTAGTGAAAAATACACAAGATTGCCTCATCCATTGTGTAATCTAATCTAACTATATTTTTGCTGTCTGACTAAAGTTACTATGACAGTGCATACAAGTTTGTTGTCATAAAACTTGTTATCTGTTCCATGTCGGTTTATAAACAAAACGAGTGATCATTGATGAATATTCAGTTATGATTAAGTACTTGATGCTGACAAATAGGCTCAATCAGACAATTATAAGGACCTATGTTACAGCTGAACTCCGTATTCAATTCTCCACATCCCCAGTTCTCAGGTTTTATAACAAAGATAGACTGACAGTTCAGAAATTATCCATATGTATCTACTCATTCGATTTTTCTTGTAGGGCGGGTTATATTAGTCGAACGTCAAGACAACTCCCCGAACGAGTCCGAGAACACCCTGCATGGTGGATGGGGCACGGGAAATCATAACAAGTCAGCAGTGCAATCGTCACTCATCTGGTTGTAAGCGGGCACCAGATGATCACTGGTCAGGCTTCCCAAATGGTATTTCGCGTACCAGGCAATCCATCAAAGCCTGTCCGACTGGAGTCACGTTGTACTGCCGAGATCTCCGATCCCATTAAACCTGTCTAGGAAGTCTTAATCGCGTGGTTATGGATTGGAGTTAACAGACAGTAACTTTGTCTCCTATCAAAACTAACGGGCAACCTGATCATTACTCACAAGCGAAAGTGATTTAACTTTCACATATGATCATTTGGTCGTGCCTAACGTGAGGTCAATGGCGCAGTGGCAAACACGGTTGCCTCATGAACAGCGTGTCCGTAGTTCAAGTCCTGGCCATGGTAAAGATATGCACTACTGACGAGCTCTAATGAGAGAGAAACTCGAGTCTAGTGCTTCTTTTTGAAAGGGGCCGACTGGAAATTCTATGGGAATGCAACAGCTGCGATCAATTGTGGGTAATGTTCAACTTGAAAAACTGTTTGTTTAGGCGCTGCACCTACCATAGGCACAAATCGACCGGACCGATGGCCAAACCATTGGACAAGCGTGACGTAACCGACCAATCAAGTCATCGCCAACTGACTGACCAACGACCTTGTTTTTTTGCAATCGGTCTGATCGATATCTCGATCTAACTCTATTAACTCCTTTTATAATTGTGCCAGGCTGAAGACGAATCGTCGAACACGTATGTTCGCCTATATGTCCTGACCTTCTGTGCTACCTTGGCGTGGTGGTGAATCTTGTGTGCTGCTTTGATCCGGAGGCATGTGTTGATTGCTACCTCGGTCGATGCAGGTTCAACCATGTCAGATTGGCCATAGAGGAACAGTCAGACAAAAAGCAGATGCGTTCGTTGTGTATGGTGTCAGTGTGTTGTGTTTTGGTTCGGTTTGTTATTTTCCTTTTTGCCTGATCTGATTCTCTCTATGTGTGGTTGGATTGTCTGTGCTGTCTTATCTTTATGTGAATGTACCGAATATCTTGGGTTGTGATTGTCGAGCCTGTTCTAGGTAGTAGATGGTGATGCGTATGTGTGCGTGTGTGTCATCTGCTGCCTTGCGGTTTAGACTTTTGAGACAAAAACTTTGGTTGAGAACCCTAGTCCTTCTCCTATCTAAGTATGGGCGTCCTGGCAGTATCCGATGCCCACAAAAAGATGATGATACAAAATAAACCACATATCATACTGCATCGTCCGTTGCGCAGGATAAACCGGGTCGTCCTATCTGCTGCGCATTGCAGAGTGGATAGGCGAAAATATACTACTGCCAATCACTCACCCTCATACTGTCCCCCAATACTACTCCCTGAGCAGGTAATCATCATCATCATCATAATCATAACAGCCATGAGCCTGAACAAATAGTACTGTGGCTCGGGCCGCCGCTCACCCCAACAGTGACGTGGAGAATCCTTAGAAGAAAACGTTATGAGAAAGTTGAAGTATATTGAAAGACTAAGCGGAAGAACTAGAAATGGTGTGGATACAGGTGTGCCATTGACTACGACAAATCGCCATTTCGGATAGCGTCT